>JARJLE010000198.1:0-121866 GCA_029289555.1 Mycena latifolia
GCAACGAATGTTTCACCCGTGCGCCGTTCTGCAGGAGGTGTATTGTCCGTTTACATCGTGACAACCCTCTGCACATTGTCCAGGTGTGTTGGCCTGCCTGTTTACTGCATAGATAAATCCTTAACCTGCTTGACAGAAATGGGCCGATAAATCTTGGGTCGTTACCACCTTGCAATCACTGGGATTGAGAGTCCAGCTCGTCCATAAACGGGGCGAAATATGCCCTGGGGTTATCGCTCGGACCCCGGAAGAGGTTGCTGCTGCAGATCTGGACACATTCTGCATCGTCGACAATAACGCCATCCACGAAGTCGGCATCGATTTTTGCACCTGCGGGACGGCGCCGACTCGAACAGTACAGCTTCTCCGTGCAGGTCTGTACCCAGCAACATCCATTCGACCGCGGTCCGCTGCGACATTCCGTGTGCTGCGAAAATTTCACATGCTGTCCTTCGAGTCGAAGTGTTCAGCATATGAATTTTACAATGCGCTGGCCACGGGAACCACAACAATACCGGGAGCTTCCAACCTCGTGTAAGTTCTCAACCGCTAGTCTTGGGATATGAGGGGACTGATATGATTTCCAGAATCGATACAGTGAGTTCTTACGGATGACGAGGGAGTGGAGGCATCTTCAGATGCTTAGCGCTCGGGGCGCGCCCACATGCCAGGGGGAACCAGAAACATTGCAGCAGGCGCGTGCGCGCTGCTTTGTCCAGCTTGCCCGCAGCCGGGGAAGAACTTGCCCGCCAGCGGCGAGTGGCGCTCTGTGCCAAAGGAGAAGCGCTTCCTGTATGCGCTTTTCCTGGCGATCGACGCCAATTTCCGGATGAAGCGAAAGCAGGTGTCGTCAGAGGAGGCGGATCCGGGGCTGAACAATGGGGCGGCCTTCTTCAGCGAGGTTAAGGCGTATATGGAGCATGTGAGCGAACATTGGGAGATGGAGCAAGAGGTGAGTAGTCGGCGTCGTGTTTGCGACTCCGTGACTAATAGATTCACAGAAAAGTCGATGCGTGTCTCACGATGCGGTTGATCAACCGGACAGGGAAGCCCGGGGGACCGCGTCCTCTGGGATCGGAACTGTGGACTGCGCGCGGCACAACATGAAGCGGCCAAACGGCGTTGCGGACCTGCAGAAGGGGGAGAGGTACGCGTTTGGTCTTAATTTGTTGCGGTAATTAACATTGTTCAGGTATATAAATATGGATTACATGTTCTGGATGAGTCTGGCGGGCTACGATGAGCTCGTCCAGCTCATGGTTTCGTACGATATCGTATGTCAATGGCACATCAATATATGGCGACGCCTCGTGAAATACAAGCCGGACCTGGTCAATCGAGGTCCAGGGCGCTTCTATGTGTGGTTAATCCCCAAGTGGCACCTCCCCGCCCATATTGAGGCGTGCAACATTCTGTACTCCTTCAACCTCACGCCGTTCGTCGGGCAGACGGATGGGGAAGCTCCAGAGCGGGGCTGGGCCCACGCGAACCCGCTGGCAACCAGCACGAAGGAGATGGGACCGGGGTCGCGACGAGACGTGCTCGACGACCACTTCAACGATTGGAATCACAAGAAAATCGTTGCTCTGGGCCGTATACTGCTGGAGCGGATACAGAAGGCTGCGGGGGAAATGGTCGACAAGCAGCAGGAGCTCGTAGAGACGGAGGCTTCGCTTCCCCGGGAGACGCTGGAACCTTGGAAGAAGGCGATGGAGTTGTGGGAGCTGGACCCGAGCAACCCCAATCCGTTCAACATCGCTGACAAGCATGCCAGCCTCCAGGCGATTCGAGGGAGGATTGCGGAGGAGACGAAGGATGCGGTGGAGGGAGACGCGGCAGGCGACGTACGGGGCGATCTCCACGCGTCCGAGATGATCTCCATGGGGATGCAGCTCGAGCAGCAGCAACGGGGTCTCGCCGCCGACATCACTGCCCTGAAGACACACGCAACTGACCGCCAGAAGACGACGATGCTCGAGCGGAGTAATAAGCTCCGGAGGAAGATCGCGAACTGGATCAGGACGCAGACCGAGTTCCAGCCGGAGCTGGCGAGCGCGAGAGCAGCCGAGGATCAAGCACGGGCAACGGTGGCCAAGTCGCAGCCCACGGCAGGAGTCCCAGTGCAAGCTATAGCGCTCTGGCTGCCGTCGAAGCAGGTGCAGATGCCGGGGTCGACCGTGAAGCCAAGTCATGCGCGATACGAGTTTGATCTGCGCGAGGGGCAGGCCCACGAGGCGCTCGAAGAGGTCCGACGCCTTCTGCTCGTGCGCACTCACGAGTACCAGGTGAAGGACAGGCATGTCGAGGGCGTAGCCGGACATACGCGTGCGCGGACGACGATCGAGGTCCTAGACGAGCACATCCGAAGACATGCCAGCGACTATCGGGCGGCGCGAAAAGCGCTGGCGCTGCTGGGTCCATCGCTGCAGGAGACCCGTTGGCAGCTGATACTGAAGGACCTGGCCGCGGAAGACGTTAGGGGCATGCCACGAGGGACGTTTCATGACGCAGAGCGGAAGAAGAAGAAAAAGAAGCAAAAGAAGGGAGGGACAGAAAGGGCGGCGAAGGAGATGTCCTGGATTTGGAGGACTGGGCTTAACACGCTGACGGCTTCCGCTGCCACAAGCGAGGCGGCAAAGAGGAAGGCGACGGATGAGGGGCTGCGGGTGGAGTGGGCAAAGACGAGAGCCAGGGCCCATCGCTGGGCGGAAGAAGTCGATTTATTGGAGGAGGAGATGCGTCGGACGCTTGCCTTCCTCGACTGGAAGGCGGCGTGGTGGAAGAACCTGAGCCGGGGACGCCCAGAGGTGAACGACCGCTGCCTCCGCGAGGGTCTTGCCGCGTATGCAGAACGCCAAGCCGCTATCCAAGTCGACATGAAAGCGCGTTTCGAGCGCACTTGGCAGGACGTCCCGACGTGGATCGCGATGGCTCGAGAAGGTGTGGCAGCAATCAGAGCGGATGGGGAAGAGCAGAGGGCTGAGGAGGAAGGTGAGAGCGAAGGGGAGGACACCGGGGACGAGCGAGACGAGCCCATCCCCATGGCGGCTCGAAAACCAGGCGCTGTGTCGGCGTCGCTCGTGGAAGGATCACTTGCGGCGACGACCTAATTGTCTGTCCGTAGATAAGTTTATGCAAATGTATTGCTCATTGTCGCGGACGTCGACGAGAGCCCCCTGATGGCTGCCTGCGAGAGTGCCCTGACAGCTGGACAAATTTGGAAGAGCGTGCCGGGCTCCATCACTAACGGCAGGCTAGGTAGGGCGTGCCGAGGAGCCATCACGGACGGCAATGCAGGTACCAAATAATGGCACACTGGTGATGGGCGTGGACGACGAGGAGGCGTGCTTGATCGCTGGGGGACACAGCGAGCTCGGTGGACTGGGTAGGCGACGGTGGCTCTAGTGTTTTATAAAAAAGGTCCCTCCAGATTACAGTGATTTTTTAATAATTGATCCGTCTCTAATGAGAGTGTTTTTTATAGAAAACCCCCAGGCTCTGGTGCTGCTTTGTTGGTTCAATCACGAATCCTCCGGCAAAAAAGTCCATCGACGCGTTGTAGTGGGGCGATCGGAGTCATTGGCGGGCATCATTCGGAGCCATAGGATTAGATTAAATTAGTGACAGTGTAGGCGCCGCCGCGAGGCAGTGAGGAAGCATCTCACCTTGTAGTTGACTGCCAGGTGCATATCCACAGGACTCGACTCCATTCCGTCCGTCTCCAGTGTATCAATCAACGTGCCGCAGGAAGGGTCAGGAAAAATACCACAGCGCGTACGTGGATAGCCCGCGGCTGCAGCCACCCTTCGCTTCCTTTAGCCAGTTGGGGGATAGTTTCTATCCACCGCCCGATATCTGGCCGAAGGCTTCCTTGAGCATGGTAGGTCCAAATTACGAGTACTTATGTAATCGTTCTTTTGATCGAACGAAATGAGGTTTTTGCGGTCTCATTGCTTTTTGTCCCCAGTTAAGTTTGTAAAGAAAATAGTGGCTGTGCTAATGAAAGTAGCGGCTGTGTTGAAGGGTGCATAGTGGCAGTGCTTAAACGGCCTTCATCTTTTGTGACTATTTAGTGGCTGTGTTGTGGGGATTTGAAATCTCCCATCCAGTCCCGCCGTGCCCACCTGCTCAAGTGCCTGCGTCGCTGACTGGGAGTTCTTCATATCTTCTTATTTCATGTGCAAGTGGGAGGTCTCAGGTTCGATTCCTGTTGTTGATACTCTTTTTTACCTCTCCAGATCTTGCTCGCCTCTTCTTACACTTCTGACCGTGAAAATCATATTCTTCGCTTTCTTCAGCGCCCTCGTGGCCGCGTCTGAGGCCTCCTGGTACTTGGAAGGTGTACAGTCCTGTGCGTGCTCCTTAAGACACGACACATCCTCGCGCACCACGAGGTATATTAGCCCTCGTGGCCGCGTCTCGAGATGCTATATTTAACACCTGTCGACACTCCCCAATGTCCCTTCGTGCAGTCCTGCCCCACACTTTTACAGCTCGATCCCCCTTCCCATGCATCCGAGGTGCACTCATATGTCCTCTTTATACACACCACAGAAGCTCTGTGCACTCCACGCTGTGCTGGCTGTAGTGCAGCACGACATCGTTGCGCTCGATGACGCCTGCGGCAGTGCTCGGGAAGTCGAGTAGGACTCTCCCGGCACGCCTGTGAGGCCGACATCACATTCTTTGCATCTTCCCGCACGGCATTATACAACAACTGCAGCTGCGGCGTGAGCCCCACACGCTGTGCCAGCACACGGAGGCGCTCAGCTCTTACGTTGAAGAGCAGATGCACCGCTTCCCAGTTCGTCGGTATCCTGCGTTGCAGGTCTAAGATTATGGTGGAGTTGTGCGCCAGGCCCTTCGCGAGGCTGCTCCCGGTGGTGAGAAGTGAGTGCAGTGTATCTGTGATTGGTCATTAATTATAGTTCACTATCCAGGTAGGTTCATCCGTCAAATGGGTTTACCTGAGGAAAATTTTGTTATAGAATTCCGCCAGGAAGGACCAAGGGTTCCATCACGGGGCCGACCTCCGTTTTTTATTGGGATAATGTTTGGCATACATCTGAAGTTGAGGTTCATCCGCAGAGGCGTCCACCTAGGGTAAAGTCTCATATTTTGCTGTTATTTCAGGCCTTCTGTGATGCTTTGAAAAAAGAAATTGGCTCCCAAGAACCAAGAGTCCCATCACGGGGCTCTCCGACATTTATTTGGGTTATATTTGGCACTCATATGAAGTTGAAGCTCAGCCGAAGAAATGGGTTCATCAGGGGTCAAATTACATATTTTTATGGTATCTCATACCTTCTGCGATACTTGTAAAAAAAAGATTGGCCCCGAGGAACTAATGGTCCCATCACGGGGCTCTCCGACATTTATTTGTTTGATGTTTGGTGCTGATATGAAGTTGAAGTTCATCCACAGAAATGGGTTCACCTGGGGTCAAATCACATATTTTCGTGGTATCTCATACCTTTTGCCATATTTGCAAAAAAAGATTGGCCTCAAGGAACTAACGGTCCCATCACGGGGCTCTTCAACATTTATTTGGTTGATGTTTGGCACTAATATGAAGTTGAAGTTCATCTGCAGAAATGGGTTCATCTGGGGTCAAATCACATATTTTCCTGCTATCTCATACCTTCTGCTATGCTTGTGAAAAAAAAAACTGACCCCGGAGGACAAAGGGTCCCATCACGGGGCTCTCCGACATTTGTTCGGGTTATATTTGGTACTCATATGAAGTTGAAGTTTATCCACCGGTATGTGTTCACTTGGGTGAAAGTCTAGCATTCTGCTGTTATCCTATACCTTCTGTGCTCAGCTGAGAAGTAACGACTAAAAAAAAACCGTATACATAAGTACGAGTGCCTGCCGGGCTTTGTCACGGCCCTCACCCCCAAGTTGAATGCTGGACAAAAGTGAGACCCGGAAAGAGAACTAAAACATAGAACGTACTCTTTGTCGCCTACTCTTATGATTCGGAGTCTGGCGGCGTCGTACGCGCAAGTTTTCAGCTCCGCCTCGATTTGCGATACTGCGGGGGGAAAATCTGCGTGCATCCGGATACTCGTGGAGGGACTACGGACCGAAAGCATTGTGCTGAACAATGGTAATGACCAGAGTGGTATCGCTCTGTACTAGTAGCATTTGAGTAAGTAGCTAGGTGATGAGTCACCATGAGAGGGAGAGAGAATTGTGATGTCCGGAAGTCGCGTCGGACGGACCTAAGTACACAAAGAAACGTCTTGGCGACGCCCACCAGATGTGCCTGCACTGCGTAAGTGTAACGGCGACCTTTTTGTGGGCGCTGCGACTGATGGCCGCCCAGCTTTACGCCACGCCGACTCCGAGTCAGAAAGCCGCGGCCGTCGGGGATGATGGGCGCCCGCTCAAGGAGCGACTTAGCTAAGCACCTAACCAGTAATACCAGTATGTAGTGAAAAGGAGTGCTTCTAGGTATCCTAAAATGAAGGTTGACGCAAGGGTTGACGTGTAAAGATTGGACAGCATGGGACCACACTATGTAAGGCCGTGATCCGTGCTCCTAAGCGGGGCTGTACAGTGTACCGCGCAACTCTGCGCAACTCATTGGCGAACTATCGCGACAAGGGGTTAGGGCCGGCCGCTGAGTCAGAGCTCGGGCATTTCGTCGAAAGAGGTTTGATGTTCATTTGTACAGCATTCAAGTTGACCGGCCTCTAAGTAAGAGATGGGAAGAAAGGGCGAGCATTACAGGCCAGCTAATTTCGGAATTGGACACCCTCGATGGCATGACTGATGAAATCCCAGCAACCAGATGGCGGATCATGGAGTGCTTCTGCAGACTTTGTACCCGTACTACAAACATCCCAATAAAATAAAATAAAAAGAAAGGGCGAGCGCCGAGGACATTGATGACAGCTTTTGCACAGCCTCCTGATCCTTCTTTCTCACCTTCCGTTTTTCTTTTCTTTTTGGCGTTTTCCTTGGGATCCTAAGGAGAAATTTTCTGCTTACATCTGCTCTCTTCAGGAAAGGTTGCCCGGTAATTATAAGTGCGACCCAGACCGTCTTGCTGAATGCAACGCTCACTCTTCTCTATTTGCACGGGCTGCCAGTCAACAATCCTTGGACACTATCTCTCTCTCCCGCTCGTGCTCACGGATTAGGCACGCCTGCTGCAAGTGCAGAGTCGTCTGCGAAACTCTGGGACAGAAATCCCTTCGTAGGTCATCGTCGGCAGTTGCGTGGGGAGTTTTGGAGAGATTCGGACTCCTGAAAATCAGTCACACCTTCGAGCCTACAGGCCGAAACGAACCCATCAGTGCGGAAGGTGATCCTGTCCTCGGGACATTTTGGCGGCTGCGGCTGAGTGGCAAGGACGGATTTGATGAGGCATGCAGTCTTTCCAAATCTTGCCAGCTGTGTGGCACAGCACACGGGAAGGGTAGAGCGACAGGGGTCAATCCGCTGCTCTTGCGCAGCGTGAGACTGCTTCGCCCTCAGCATTTCGGCCGTCGAAAGCACCTTCTGTTTAGGGTTCTATTTCGACATGCAGCGCATGGCTCACGGCCACGGGACATCTTGTTGCCGGGCTCGTGAATAATATGGTGTCCGTTCTTGCGCACGGTTATATGATTTTATTCTCATACTGCGGCGGACCTTATGATGCCGAAGGCCTGCTCTTCTATTTGTCAGCACTTCTTATGTCAGTTCCAGGACCATTCTTCTCGAGGTTCTGACTATGATGCGAACAGCTTGGCGATGAAGGCAATATACCCAGACTCACCCTCTGCCACATAACAGGTTTTGAAACTCTCGATTCTGCTCATCGAAGTGGGTATGAGGTCGGAGATCGGGACAGCAATTCCTGTCGGGGGCCGTTGCTACAGTAAAGGTTCGACGGTCCCTATCAAGTGATAAGTTCCTGTGCCTCGCGGAAAGAAGCTGATAACCCAGAAGTCAATCAACTTCCTCACAGACAAGACATAAAGCCACTGAGATCATGGGCAATGTCCCAGGCCTCCACCTCTCCCAAGATGCCGTCTCCGACTGTTGTACAGACCCGTTTGGATAACATCTCTACATGCCTGGCCCTTGCCGTTGGCACCCTCGAAGATCTCTCCGACGCATTTGGAACACCATTTTTGTCGGTTATTTCAAACACTGTTTTGTCGCTGATCACTGCTGTGAAGGTAATATTTCAGCAGAGCATATCGACGCCCATGCTCAAGAGGTTTGACAGGGAGTCAAAAGAAATAAGGATTAATGCACAGAATTAATGGAGAACATCCACCGGATGATCTACGCTATCATTGATCTTCATCTCAAAGCGGAGCCCCAAGGCGAGTTACAGCCTGCCATGTTGCACTACATCGGAAAATTCACCGAGTATTTCACTTTCACTGTATTTAATCAAAACTAATGGTAATATAGAACTCTTAACAAAATCCATATATTTACAGAGGCTCAAAGAGATACAAACACATTCAAGCGGTTCTTCCGCCAGAGTGAAATGAACCACCTCCTGAAGGATTGCAAGCATATGTTACAGGAAGCTCTTGATATGTTCAAGGTAATTTGTTTGTCGGGTTTGGCCTTCAGTTCTTCAACTGTTTACAAACTATCCAGGGCAACCTCAATACCCGTCTTTTCCAAGATATCAAGGATATGCAAGTAATGATCCACAGCCAACACGAAGAACTGCTGGAGTTGATTGCGAGACTTTCGGATGGGACTACTTCTGAGCAAGTATCATCGGTGTGTAATGTTCACCTGATCAAGTGCTTTCCTAATGAGAATCAACCAGATAATGGGAAACCTCAGGGACAGGTATGTGTGTACTTTAGACATGGTTAAATGATACATACTTACTTCTCTGAGAAGCTCAAACTCGCTGGTATTGCTGCCAGCCAAGCCAAAGATATTCCACGGACGTGAATCGGAACTGCAACACATTGCCAATGCATTCGAGTGTGAGCCAGCAAGAATTGCAATTTTAGGAGCAGGTGGGATAGGGAAGACAAGCTTGGCAAAGGCTGTCCTCCACCATCCCACTGTTACTCCCAAGTATGAGTGTCGGCTCTTTGTTGGATGTGAATCTGCCACTACAAGAATTGAACTCGCTGCCCTTGTTGCAGTCCACCTTGGATTGAAGCCTGGAACAGATCTGACACAACCTGTTGTCTCTTACCTTTCTAAAGGCCCAAACTGCCTGTTGGTCTTGGATAACCTGGAGACATGCTGGGAGCCAATGGATTCCCGTGTCAATGTTGAAGAGTTTCTCTCCTTACTTGCAGATATAAGTCATCTGGCATTAATTGTAAGATCAGACTTACTTTGATATCTTTTTCTGAAATTGGTTTAGATTACAATGCGAGGAGCGGAACGGCCGGCCAAAGTGGCCTGGACTCGGCCATTCCTCGCTCCACTGAACCCGTTGACATATGAGGCAGCTCGTCAAACCTTTGTTGACATTGTGGATGACTTTGAGAACAATGAGGAGATTGACAAACTTCTCTCGATTACAGACAACTTGCCTTTGGCAATAGACCTAATTGCTCATCTGGTCAACTTTGAGGACTGTTCTGTGGTGCTAGCACGCTGGGAAACAGAAAAGACTTCTATGTTGTCTGTTGGCCACAACAGACTATCCAATTTGGATTCATCCATCAGACTCTCACTTTCAAGCCCTCGAATAACATGTTTGCCGGGCACCAAGGATCTGTTGAGCATTCTCTCAATCCTTCCAAATGGGCTTTCAGAGGCTCTTCTTCTTCAAAGCAAGCTCCCTATTAAAGACATCAGAGCATGTAGAACTGCTTTGCTGCGGACCTCGTTGGCTTACACAGATAACAAAAATCAACTCAAGCTCTTGGCACCTGTCCGAGAATATATATATATTCTGCATCGCCCCTCATGGGAGCTCATTCTGCCTCTCCAGAAGCATTTTTATCAACTCCTTGAGTTTTACCACAGATATTGTGGTCAACCTCCAAATATCATACCACTGGTTCAGATTACTTCACAACTTGCAAACATTCAAAACATACTTCTTCATGGATTTCAGCACAATATTGACAGCCTAGGAGAAACTGTCCACTGTGCTATATATCTGAATGACTTTAGCAGGCTCACTGCTGCTAGTCGACACCCCATAATGGACCACATACCTCAGATTTTACCTAGGTTAGCAGACCACAGGTTAGAGGTTATTTTCATCACGGAGACCTTTGCCTCGTGGATGTATAAAGATGTTCCAGAGCCTGAGTCTCTCCTTGAACAAGCCTTGAAACACTTCTGTCATGTCAGGGATCCCATCTTGCAAGGTGTGTTTCACAAGAATTGGGTCGAGCTACATTAACATAATCACCATAGCCAGATTCTACCATTGTATTGGACATTTCTATTTCTACCATGGGAATGATTTTGATACAGCGAACAATTTCTTTGAGACTGGGCTTGCTTTGGCGAGATCCTGTGGAGCTCTCAGAGAGCAGTGTGTTACTTTGGCAGACATGTCATTGGTCAAGTGGAGAAAGGGGGACTATTCCGGATCTCGAAAGGATGCGCACGAGATCCAGAAACTTGCACAGTGGGGTGGAGATTTATTGGGAGAGGCACAGGGTGTCCATCTCGAAGCAGGGGCATGCACAGCTATTGGTCAATACCAATACAGCCTAATGTTATGCCACAGAGCACAGGAAATTCTGGGTCTGTGTGGATTGTCTGGAAGTAGCACACTTCATCATGCCCTTACCGAAATGGCGGAGGTGCATCTGTTGAAATCTGAATACACGGAGGCTCACAGCATACATGCCCAAATTCTGTCTGAAATATCTGATGCGAAAGATTCTCCTTCTTATGCTTTCTCTCTGCTCAATATTGCAGAAATTGGGATCATAGCTGGTGCAAGTTCACACACTGTGTATGAAAACCTGGCCAAAGCAAAATTAATCCTCGAGGCAGTGGGATATCCGGTGGGGATGCTGAACCATAAAATGATATCAGCAGATCTCATCCTTCGTGAAGGGGACAGTCTGGCAGCAAAGGAAATATTTCTGCAGTGCTTCGACTTAGCACGGGGCAAACATACTGAAAGTGTAATCTATTGTCTAGAAAGACTGGGGGATGTCACGCGTTGGAATCTTGCCGATATTGATCGCACATCTACCTGGGCAATGATCTTTCTTGGCTATGGCATGAGGCTTCAAAATAAGCGGGCAATCTGCAAAGCTCTTCAGTATCTCGGGGATACCAGTTTTGCCTGCGAAGATGAGGACACAGCAGCTCGTTTGTTCACTGTGGCGTTGCAGGGGTTTACAGAAATGGATATTCATCAAAGCAAAGGAGATTGCATGATCCGTCTCGGAAATTTGGCAGAGAAAAGGGGAGAGCCCCAGAGCGCAGAAGAGTTCTGGAGAGCTGCTCGGCCAATGTTTGAACGGTCACTGCAAACAACCCAGGTGTCCCAAATTGATGCAAAACTTGCTGGAAGCTGTATGAGGATTGGAAGAACAGAATGAGGAGCTTCAGAATTTATATTATGAAAAATACCTGATCGATCTCTGTGGCAAGACGTAAGTTGAGTATCCGGTAGCGGTCGCAGGCATTATTATTCTGATGTACAATATATCGAAATATGTGCATTCCTTTTTACTTATGAAAGCAGGATTGAACAACGTCACACACGGCGCATACCATTTGTGTTCCTGTCGCGTCGAATTTTCGATATCCTCTGAATTTGAGGGGAGCCCGGGAGCCATGGGAAAGTGGCATGTTCGACTCTCGAGAACTACGCATAGATAGCTGAATGTCCAAATATCATCTAGCGTCCGTATGATTTAAATCCTCCCTCGCCAATGATTTTATAGGAGAGTCGGGTTGAACCGTGGGAAAACCCGTGTCCCCATCGGAACTCGTCGTTTCCCGACCTAAGGCGTGAGTATTTGATCCATATTCGCTGATCTTAGCTTGGAGGTCTGTCTCAACTGTTGCCAATATTATACCACCCGGGTCGTTTGAATTGCAGTAGTAGGTCCCTGTCAAGGGAGTCAACTAGACCTGCTCTAATTGACCAAATGTCCGCAGGATAAGACATATTATAATACATGTATTCAGCCGACGTAGTCCTGTTATGAACCCTTTCGGACTTGCATCTTAAAATTTGGCAAGGCGGACGATCTCATCCGCCGTTTCCCCCTCACGCGCCTCCTTCAGCGCGCGACCCAACTTTCCCGCGTTCGCCGCCAATCGCGCCCCCTCCTGTCCCCGTGCAGCGGTGAACGTTGCTGCGAACTCCGCCGACGCATCCTCGACAGTGCCCGTAATTTTTGGGCCGCCGCGCAGGGAGGGGCCGAGCTGCGGACCGGTGCGGACCTGAGGACGTGTGAGGTTGTGGATGGAGCGGAGGAATGGATGCGTACCTGCAGGAGCTCGAACGCTACGGCGTCCGCGCCTGAAGATAGAAGCGCCGCGTTGATTGGCTGCTCGGCGTTGGTCGGCCATATGATGAGCGGGATTCCTTGGGATAGCGACTCGGACACAGAGCTGTATGTATGAATGAGGTGGGAGGAAAAGAGAGAGAGGTTCAGAAACGCACTTGAAGCCCCCGTGCGTGAGGAACCACCCGACGGCGCTGTGCTGGAGGATCGCGCGCTGCTCGACCCAAAAATTGCAGATGAGTCCTTTGCCGCTGGCGTTGACATGCTCGATGAGCTCAGCGGAGACCGACGCGAGCCTGCCCCCGAGAGCGAAAATGAATGGAAACGGCGTCTCGAGCGCGAGGAGTGTGGCAATGAGTGCCTCGATCAGCTCCGGCGTCGCGATCGGGAAGAAAAGCGAGCTGCGCGGGTGCCGACTGAGCTGTGATAGGGTAGAAAGAATGAAGGGCACGACGCACCCGAAGGAGATATAGAGCACCGAGTTTGGGCCGTGTTGGTTCAGGGCGGAGTCCAGGAACGCTTTGACGACCGCGTTGGTGGGCGGCGTGGGTGGCGCGTCGCTCCAGCATACCTCATGCGCCCCCGAGCCGACTGTGAACAGCTCCTGCCCCCTTTCCTGGTACAGCGCGCGGCAGTGCGGGACACCAACGGGCTCCATGCAGCGTGCGGCAGGCACGATAAACCCGTCGACGACTCGAGCGAGGCCCTGCGCTGCGACAAGCAGCTGGGCGAGGCCCTCCGTGGGCGGGCTCCCGTACGCGAGACGCTCGTGGTCATACATGTCGGGCGTGCCAGGGTGTTTCACAATGCGCCCGGAATGCACGTCGCTCTCGTTCCACGCGAGCGTAACCTATAAATGAGGTTTCAGGATAAAATGAACGAATGTCGGCCAATAAACCAACCGCGTCCAAAATAGCCTCGAGGGAGCGCCCATTGCGGCGAGCTTCGTCCGTGTAGATCTTTTGTGCGATGGCCGCGAAGTCGTAGTCTGTCAAGTGGGCGGGCATGGACGCTAGAGAGGATGACCACCACAGGAGCGTCTTGCAGGCGGGACCTACGATCTGCTTCGTTGGTTCGAACACGTAGCCGCCGGCAATGTAGTCCATCTAGGGCCCGGGGAACATTTAGAATAATTAATGCGGGGAGGGCACCGGGACATACGTGTAAAGCATGGGGAGCGGGCCACCCCTCTCTTCCTTGGACGAGCTGGGGAAGGATTTCCATCCAACCGGCGAGAAGCTGACCCACGGCATGCTTGACCATGTCCGGTCCGAAAGGGATGCTGCAAAAACACAATTAGAGCGCCGACAACGAGTACGTACAATACCCGGGAACAACGACGCACTCTTTCTCGCCCACCCCGATAATTTGGAGTCGAGCGTGATCGTATGTGCTTGTCTGTAGCTCCGCCTCCATTTGTGGCACTGACTCAAATCAGCGCGATGTCGGACCAGTGCCGCCCGGACCCACCGACGATGTTGTGCTGTACCATCGTGATGACCAGCGTGGGGTCCTTCTGCACCATCTGCGTTGCAAGAGAGATATAGCTGGTGGTGTGGCCCCACGCGGGAATGAGCAGGGCGACAATGTGGTGCGCCGCCATAGCGAGAGTTTTACAGAGGCGGGAAGAGTCTAGGGAGCAGGAAAAGGCAGCACCTTGACAACAGATAAAACATTACATACCCGACGGGACACCGCACGCACGCCGCGAGACGCCGCCCGGATCCCAATTGAGTCGAATTGACGAACAAAAGCCGGGCAAGAGAAATCAGCGTGATAGCATATATTTCCCAGCATGAACCCTGGAGCTTGACAAATCCCAGGAGCAGCCAAAAACCGAGAACAGGGATGAGAGGCTCCGGCGCTCAACTTCGCGTTGTGGATGTCTTCTGGAACGTTCGATGTCTCCTTTAGGAACGTGCCGTAAAGTTAGGCACCCAGGCACCTCCACAAGTTTACGTACATCGATCCTTGCCCGTGGCTACTGTGTGTATTGAGCCAGAGACGAAGACGGTTGCATGCACTAGTCGTGCGTTGGGAGGCAAGGGACCAGTCAGGACCGGTGTTGTTTCAACTTGACTTCAACTTGAAGTCCGCTCTCCGTATTGTCCATATCGCCCAGGGCAGGCCAACGACCGTTCTGCCTCCTGGAAAAGGTTTGCCGATCTGACCTTAGTTTATACATGACGGTGAGATGACGAGCGAAATGTCATCGTACATAGATGTTCATCAAGTTGTAATAAACCGACCGAGCAGATTGAATCAACGCGACCTCAGTAGTATTGGCCACTGCATAGTAGTACAAACTCCCGCTGGTAATAACAAAATTCAAGATTGTTCGCCACATTTTTTGTAGTTCAACGTTTCTATTACCACTCGACTTCGGTATACAATTAGCCACGAAACGCACGGCGAAGTACGATTATGGCCATGGGGCCGGTCTAACATGGAATGCCGACGGAACGCGGTACTCCAAATTTAACTTCCTCGAGGACTTCTAGCACTCCATCGTGTCCTCAGCCAGGAAACCTTCGGACGCACTGCTTCCCCGTCTGGGCCCGTTGGCCACTGTCAAGATCAGCAATAAAGAGGAAGTCGCCGGGTTTTCCAAGGTGCCCAGCTTTATCTACCAAAATGCAACTGCCCGAGAAAACAAAGTCACCTCACCCACAGCAAACAGCGCGTTGGAATTCCCGTCCTCCAGATCCAAGGCAATATCGGTTGCTCCCCGTCCTTGTTCAGGGGACCGAGGTTGGATTTTTGAACCCTCAGAATGACTTGGGGAAAGATTGATGGTCCTGGTTGAATTTACGTATTGCGCGCTACAAAATGTTACGGCCAGTATTATCAGAGACTGGCTATCCGGCCACCTTAGCATTTTTGGCCCCGGGCCAAGGGAGATACTCAAGTAGATATGAACATTTGGACCCTGAGATGAAGGTATACATCCTAGGGATCAGTTGTCATATTTTATCTGAATTTACATGGCGATTTCATCGCTCGGTGAATTTATCTTCGGGGGTACCCCCAAAATAGCAATAAACGGCCTAGTCGGCCACCTGGCTAAATTGTGAGTTCTTGCTCGTACTGTTCACCCCAGTGCATCCATAACAGTTTAAGGGATGCAAATAGATGGTTCCATACACTCAGACAGTACATCTGAGACATATGGCTACCAATACTAGGTTCATTCTAACCCGGATAAGGTGGCCGAATGTGCTTTGCGAACCAAATGGCGGCCCCTGCAGCGTACAGAGCTCATTTTCGCCTCGAATTATAGTCCACATGACTATATAAGAAGTATTTGAACATACAGAATTACATGCAATGCCCCCCACATAACCGTAATCCCTCCCAAAAAGTTCATCTTCATACGCAACTGAAATCTGATGATTTTGGGTGGTGATCCACCACCACTGGGAACACGCACAGTGAAGGTTCCATAAACCTGGGACAACATAAAGAGAGGTGTCTTAAATCTATCAACCAAAATCCAGGTCCGGAGCAAACATGACGGCTTCGCTATAGAGGTGGCCGGAGTGTGACGCTCAGAATCGACTAGAGGTCTTCATGAGGGGTCGTGGAGGCAAGAGAGAGCCCATTTTGCAAATTGGAAATTATAGTGTTATTCTACCGACTCGAGGCATTAGAACCAGGCCGGAACCTTCAAAATCGGCGAGGAATTGGTGGAGAAACAAGGAAGAAACGAGCGCGGAGGCCGTTCGGAGATAAGAAATGACGTTCACACGCCGGCATCTTGATCGAAAACCTTCCGCAACTCTTGATTGCCGGGTCAATTTGGGTCGAAATTTGACATGCAACATCCTCTCAAGTAGTATTTCACCATACAAGTGGCCGGACACCGGAATTATTATCGGAACCTCTTATATTTGGCAAGTGGCCGACTAGCTAGTCTGGCCGGATAGGCAGTCGCAGATAATAGCAGTTTCCCCCTATCCAGCTATTCGTAGTCAACT
Organism: Mycena latifolia; assembly: GCA_029289555.1. Classification (NCBI taxonomy): domain Eukaryota; kingdom Fungi; phylum Basidiomycota; class Agaricomycetes; order Agaricales; family Mycenaceae; genus Mycena; species Mycena latifolia. The sequence goes on from JARJLE010000198.1 coordinate 16,403, forward strand.
GGGGGAGAGTGGTCGAACCATAGTCGAACCGAGTTCTATATGAGGCTTACGGTATTCTGTAAAGCACACCTTCAGAGCGGTGTTTCGAGGTTGCTAGTTTTTTTGCCCTCACAAAGCGAGTTTCGCGATTTCTCTGGTGATGGTTGAAAAAAATTCGTAGCATTGGGTCGACCGGTAAAAATTGTACGAAAGCCATGCTGCAATGGGGGGCACCGAGTCTAATATAATAGCCATCCCTCAAAAACTCGAAGCCAAAGGAAAGGAGGACAAATTTTCCACTACGAGCCCCATTCTGGTGCGGGGATTCGAACCATAGCCTGCGAGATTTTTCTCCCAGTCAAGATGCGGTGTATTTCCCCACCTTGTTACCCTGTGATATCTTGTTCAAGGCCGCCGACACTCTACTCGGGTTCGACAGCTGCACACCCGTCTTTCGACAAATTTTTCTTGAGTTCGCGACAACGTCCTGATGAATACTCTACTCCTGCATCCTAAATATAATGTCCGTCTATTCATCTATTCATCTCAGCACTATCGTCTCCATCGAGCGATACCCGGGCGGTGGTACTTCGACGCTCGAATCATACAGGCCATGGTGGTGGCGCTCCTCTTCCTCTTCCACGATCGCACCGCCCTCTGCCCCGCGCACAGGCTGCTTCCCCTCCACATACCTGCGCAGATCGGTGAATGTACGGTAGTAGCGGATCGACGGGGTTTGTGTACGGAAGAACGGTTGCGGTTGCGGTTGCGTGCGCGGCGCCTCGAGCGTCAGCGCAGGGACAGGGAAAGGAACCGCGCGCTCTACAATCGACGCTGGCCGACTTTCCGCGTCGGAAATTTCGATGTATGGCCTGGGCCCGGGGCTCTGCCTATTGCGGCGGGTGAATCGGCGCCAAAGGAAAAACACGGCGATCGTGAGTAGGATGGCGCTCAGGACACAGGCGAGGGCGACCACCGCAGGTGTCTGTGCAGCTTGGACCTTCACAGCCGCGCTGCCAGTGATGGGGGAACTCGTGGTTGTGGGCAAGGTACCTGATTGGGATCCTGGGAGAGGTTGGGTCTGAGTACGTATCCGTAATTTTTTTTCGCGAGGCTCACTGGAACTGGTGTGCGCGTTCTCCTGGCAGTCGTCGTCGTCATCATTGCACCCGGGGATGGAGCTGCATACATATCACAAATTATTATTTATGAACTGTGTACGATGTATATTCAGGACTCACCTGAATGGAACCCCCCGTCTCCCGATCGCGCGTCGCTGAAGAAGAGAAGAAGGGGACCTCGAACCCAGAACGCCTGCAATGGCTTGTGCGACGAATGTTACGAACGCGAGCAGAAAAATCAGGGCGACGCCCATCGCTCCTTCTTGCGCGCGGAGACTGGTCGTCTTTATATAACCCCGAACCGCAGTCGACGGATGGGTTCTATCTCCGCTGTATCTTAACGCCCACCGCTCAGCGACATTCTCGGTCTCACATGCTGGTAAGAAGCCCACCGCTAATCCCGCTCTAGCACCGCATAACATGAAGCCGACGCTTGCGTTGCAGAATAATTGTGAGGCTTTGGATGTGAATGCACGAGGAAATAGATGATTCTGACCCCACAAACGCGAGATATGCGCCGAATCGAGGTGGGAAATGATTATTTAAAGAAAAAACAGCTATTGCGGGGGCGGTGTCTTGATATCATGTCCCGCACTCCGCCACTGTTCCTCGACCTGCAGCAGCGCATCTATCGTCTCAAGAGTTGTCTGAAATAGAAAACACTCAGGCCCCAGTAACGAATCCGACACCAACAATCACACTTACCTCTTCAATCGTGCGAAAATCCGCAATCTTCATCCCGACCACCTGCTCGATGCGCCCAAAGTCCATAGGGTACACGTCAAACGACATCAGCTCAGGCTTCGCGGTGATGAGCCGGCCCTTCAGTACGGGGCGTTCTGCCGCGATGAAGTCCACGGTTTTCTGGAGCGGCCATCCGTGCGGCGAGGAGAAGACAAGGCGCTTGCGGCCCACCTCTGCCGTGGGGGGCGAGTCCAGAGCGCGGATGTGCGCCAGGGCGACGTCACGTACGTCGATGTAGCGCGTGCTGGACGGAAAGGTGCCATTCGTGAACAGAAAATTGTATAGCAAGAGATCGGTGGAGAGCGCGCCGAAGTCGCCCGCAGGGATCGGAAAGTGAGGTGTGAAGGGACCGTAGAAAAAGGGCGGGTTCACTATATGGGTACGCATTTCAGCTGATTGTTTCAATTTTTTCAGGGATTGTAACGGCGTACGCGTGGTGACCTCGACATGAGGGTGTTTTTCGGCCCATTCCCAGAGCGCCAACTCGGCGTATTTCTTCGACGCGGCGTAGGTGATGACGTCGTTACCATTTGCAAGCGCCCACTCCTTCGTAACAGGATTCCAATCTGACTCGGCACATGAATAAACCGACAGAGTATATGGGCGCACGAGGTCGCTTACCCTTGTCCGTGAAGCTCAAACTCGGATTCATGACGGTCGCAATTGAGCTGGTGACGACCATCCGCTTCACACCGGCCTTTTCACCTTGGACTATGACATTCAACGTTCCCTCGACGGCCTCCTGAAACCGCACCACAGTCAGGCATGAAAAGGATAAATGCAACAGGGGATACCTTGAGCAGCTCCGCTGGCTCTACGCGTCCGGGAAGAGGCGACGCCGTGTGGATGACCGCATCGACGCCTACCAGCGCTTCCGGGAACTGATCATGGGAGATGTCCGTTATCTTGACGACCTCAAACCGATCGCCATAGCTGGCATAGCTGGATTTGAGGTGGTCCGCCTTGGCACCGCGGGCTGCACTGTTCGAATTGATGAGCGTGAGTTGAAAGCAAGCAGTCGAAGCCACGCACGCTCGAACGCGATAATCTTTTTCCAAAAGTTGGAGAACCACATGGGAACCCAGGAAACCGGAAGCGCCAGTGACCTTCACAGTTTTGAATTGGATCTGTTTCGTAGGTCATATGCGTTTCACTCACAAAGATGAGCTCTGGCATGTCAGGGAGCTGGAGAGTAACAGACACGGAACGCAAGGCGAGAACGCAGGGGCAGGTGGAATGTAAGAATGAGTGGAGATGAACGTCGGCGGAACGATTTACGAGTATATAAAGAGATAGCGACAATTTGAATTGAGGACAATTGGCAAAACATGAGCGTGATGCCAAAAACCGGAGGGAAAACCGCCGATACAATTACGAAATCACGGATCTTTCGGATCCGAGCGTCGGTACTTCGGCAGAATCTCTACTGAATTGTCCTCTTTTTGTCCAAGAAAAGATCCTCCTCCTTCGTCCGCGTGCACACAAAGGAGGAGGACCTCCATTGCGAGGACTTCTCAGAACGGGAGAATAAATTGTCTCTAAGAGACTCAGCATTGAGATCGACGCAAGATCGTCGCGCTAGCGCATGTTGTGTTGCGAATGGCGATTGACGCCGTACGCATGACGCGCGCCAGCATATGAGAATACCACGGGTTGCATATGCCGAGGACTGACCTTGCCGGTTTTTCTTTCTACCGCGCCCAAGAGGGTTTGAAAACCCGAAAAATGCACCAGGGGTCGGTTTTTTTCTCTCAGAGGGTCGGGGGTACTCCCCCCCCTACGTAAGCGATTTGTAAGCAGCACGTGGGCTCCGCTTAGGCAAAAACGCACCAGAGTCCGCACTTTTAGCATCTGTGCCATTTAAATCATCCTGAGCACTCTTTGGTTGGTTTTCCAGAGCAGCAATATATGTTGACATTCAAAAGACTCATTGGCGGAAAGCGCCGAGATCAATACACGTGATGATTTTCCCTCTGCCGAGTGGCTGTACCCCACCCCCCCTCCAAATGCAGTAATAATGTTTTGGTCTCTAACTCGACGACCACGGAACCGTTCACTACGGGACCATGATTTTCGGAATCCTCGTTGAAAATCAGATCAGAAGGGGACCTCATATAAAAAATCCGTATTTCGGAAGCCCCTTGACCGCGCCCCATTAACGCAGCGTGGACGAGCAGGCCCGGGGCAGGTGAACGAGCAAACGGCCGGAAATCATTTATAAAAAGACGAGCGGTGTTCCGTAAACCACACCGGAGTATTTCGACTGTCCGCGCTTCTGCTAGGTAGGGACCTGCAGAGCCAAATTTGGCAGCGTTGGAAGTCACTGCGTCTAGGCGAGGCAGTGGCCAGGCAAATAGCAGTACATAGCAACGCCTCGCCACGGCTCGCCGGCACCTCGGCAGAACTAGATTCCGCCCGTGGCGAGGGACCGGCTGAACGCAGTGAGTAGTATTTACTGTACTATTCAGACCAAATGTTCACACCATGTCACCCGTCACCTAAGGTGTTCACTTTCTCAAGTGTTCATTTCTCGGCAATCACCATCAATTCCCATATTTGGACGCCCGCATCCGTCGGCCCGTCGGGCGAGAAATTTTGACATTTTTCGGCCTTTTTAGGCCTCGAAACCTCAACATCACCGTCACCTACCTTCCAAATGTTCAGTTCACGACCCTCCGTCACCCGTCACTTGAACATTTGGTCGTAATAGTACAGTAGCCGGCGACTCCGAGTTTCGGTATTTCTGCGATCCTGGTTGACTCAACATCAGTCGTGGCAGGAACAAGCCAGGACCGCGCGAGTGGTGCGCCTCAGTGCTGAAGAAAAAAATGTTTCGTCTGCCAATCATTCGGGTGCGGGGAGTCGAACCCCCGCACTGCGCGTGATCCTTTGCTACTTTCTCTTTTGCAAAGACGCGCGGTGTGACACCACACCCGACTATTTCTCACTGTCTAAGGCTAAGACAGGGACCTGGAGGGCAGATTTATAGCCTATCTGAATATACATCAGGTGAGTTTTCGTATTTCTTCTAGGCTGATTGAACAGTGAATGTCGCAACATCCACTTGATCGAAGAGTGAGACGGAGGGAAAAGTTGACGGACTGGGAGTTTCCCCGCATTGTAGATCTACTGAAGAAGAAAAATAAATCTTACCACGAGATGATTCGGGTGTGGGGAGTCGATCCACGGACTGCGGGTCAGCGTTTCAGGAAATACGCACTCCAATCTCTACAGAACTGGCAAATGAAGACGTGTAGTGTCCTGTACACACCCGAACATTTAACCCGCTTGTGTCTCTGCTAAGGTATGGGTAATAAAAGCTTTTTTCGACAAAAAATATGTACAATACAAGGTGAGCTGTGTACATTGTAATAGATACAGACACAATTCTCCGGGCGTTGAAAGTGTATTAGTGGGAACACACAACAACTATATTGCGCATTCAATATAGAACCTCGAACTTTTGGGAAGCGAACATTCAGCATATCGCTCAGAGGAATTGGCTGATCTCAAGCCTGTTTGTGCTGCAAATTTATATGTATGTAGTGCAAATTGTGCAATGAACTAGCTAAATGTGGGGACCATGAATGTGGCGAGGCTCATGATATCCTAAGCTGGGTCCTAAGCGAACCCAACCCGATCTCATCAATTCCCACTGATCACCCAACGGTCCCAACCCCAAGCCACAGCCACCATCCCAGTGGGTTTTGACCCATTGGGAATCCCACTGATGGTTGGGTTCACTCTTAGTGGGAAAATACATGGCCATGAATTGGACCACAGATTCACTCAGTTATAGCACATTTCAAAACAAATGTTAAGCAAAGCCCCTCAGAGGGGTTAAACAAGCTCTTTTTAACTTATCCAATGTCCCTAAAATGTCAAAGTACGGTAACGGATGCTAGCGAGCAACGGCCATCGGCAGGTGCCGGCTGCCATCGGATGCCATCAGTCGATCCCGAATCTCAACTGCCTTCTACTGGCAATCTCGTCTCTCTCTCTCGTTCTTTCATCCACCGGCTTGCTGATTGCTCCAAGTGCTCGATTTCGCCGGAGTGTGGCTAGGAAATGCCAGAATTTCTTAAGCGCAAATCATCCGCTGGCAGTCGATGATGATAGAGTTTCACTGCCAGTTCTGCTGGAGGATAATATGTGGCTTTATGGATATCACTGTCAGCATCAATGCCAGTGAATTGTTATGTTGTCTATATGATGTAAAATGGGATGAACATCAAGTTTGGTAGTTGCTAAACCGGAATTCTGCCAGATGGAGGGAATCACCTCGGAGTCGCTGGCGTGGCAGATTTCACCATATGATGGCCTGGAATCGGTTTGGATCCATGAAATCGCGTCCGCCACTCAATCAAGTATACTCAGCGACCTGGTCTCGCGGACTGCTTGCGCACGTCGAAGTTGGTTGTTTTGCCGGCCCGTTAGATGGCCCAAAGTGTTTTCACCATCATTTGATTCCAGTTACAGTCAAGTTATATTGCACAATGAGGCGGTACGGCGAAGCCTGTTTCACTAAGATGTGGTTCTGGAAGTCTAAACAACACGGGTCTCCTGAGGCAAGACCACACGCTTGACCCCCGAAACCTTATCGAACGTTTTGAATGCTTCCTCCAATGCATTCAATCCACCATGGACGATTTCAATCTTCATTGGCTGCAGACCCCGAGCGAGTATCAGTTGTGTCGAATGAAAGAACGACATACCTTGATAGTACCGTCAGCCAACAAACCTTCCAACTGTGAATACAACTCCCTGGACAACGCATTGTTTTGCGGCCACGCCGATGACGCCCATGCCATATAAATATTGATGCTTTCGCTCTCAGCCTCGGCGATGGAGATAGGAATGATCTGCAAGAGTGTCTTGGAGCCCTTGCTATACTTTTTGGACTCCTTGAGGATCTCGAATCCCAACGTCACCGTCTCTTTGGTAGAAATGGTGTCGAAGACGACGGAAAGCGTGGGGGCCAAGGCTGCGACAGCTTTGACAACCTCGGTGTCGGGAAGAGAGCGGTCAATGACATGGGTAGCACCAAGTGATTTCAGGAATGTCTCGTGCTTGAGAGAAGCGGTGGTGATGATGGGGGAGAAACCGGAGAGCCTAGCCAGTTGAAGAGCTGGAAGAAATATTCATGAGAGAAGCGAGGTTGACATGCAAAGAAATACATACCGAAATGGCCCGTCGCGCCCGCACCGCCCAAAATGACGATTGGTTGACCAGCGTACTTGCCACGCCCACCTGGGGACATAGCGGAAACGAGACCACCCCCATATGGAGGTTGGGAATACAAGGCGTGATAGCTTGTGAATAATCCTACGGGAATAGAGGCACCTTCCTCCAGGGATATGTTGGGCGGCAACTAGGGAAAAAGGCGTCAGAGACAATTGATGGTCCAGCCACGGGACCTTACTTTTGTGACAATGGTCGAGTGTACAAGACTGTACTGTTGATACGATGATACGTCCACTTTCTGACCGGCGGTTCCAAAGGCGCTAGAGAAGGTATGTGAGAGGGTGAATATATTTGCCGACGAAGACGAAAACAACCTACACCTTATCGCCAACCTTGAATCCCTTGACCTCGTTACCGATGGCCACAATGATACCAGAAGCTTCAGCGCCAGGAACGGTAGGCATGTCAGGCCACATTGGAATGTCGATGTTGCCAATGCGCGCATCTACCGGATTGAGTCCCGCGGCTTCGACACGAACAAGGATTTCTTCCGGCCCCGGGGTGGGTACGCCTCTATCCTTGATAGTGCGAGACAAGGGCTTCGCGTCGACGATAAGAGCAAGATTTGTTTGAGCAGACATAATGGACTGGATTGAGATGGACTACATGGGCTTGTGTTGGTGTGCTTTTATAGTCTGAGTGTCTCTCAGCTGATTGAATGCTTTAGAAGCTTCGGTGTAAGAATGTATGGCCGAATGAACCCAAATAGAGGAAAGAAGCCACATCGGTCATCGCCGGGAATCAGTAATCGGGCTTTGTCAGAGTCGGGCCCGAGTCGAACCCCGGCCTGCACACTGACGCTGAAGCTTTAGTCGCGTTACCGAGACGCGCTGTGTGCCGTACACCACACCCGATGATCCTGTTCGTTCCTTCGCTAAATGAGTGACTTGAAGCGAAAGTTTGGGGTGTTGCCGCGTATCGGCATTTCTGCGGTCGCTGATTGAATGCCTTTGCAATAGGCGTCCTAAGAAAAAAGAAAAAGAGTACGATCCAATCTCGAGTCAAGTTACGAGAGGAAAAATCCAAGGGGTACTACAAATTCGGGCACGAGGAGTCGAACCCCGGACTGCGTGCCATCATCCAATCTCTCGAATTGCAAGAAGACGCGCGGTGTTCCGTACACTATATCCGATTAATTCACTTCCTCGTACCTCCGCTAAGGGATAGCTGCGACGGAATCTTCTAGGAATGCTACTGAGATTCCTGTGATGCTGGCTGCCTAAAGCAGCATGACGACCTGTACGCGCGATACACTGCGACCATGCATCGCATCCAGAGGAATATAAGCTGGAAGGTCAAAAAAGAAGAAAAACAAACGCAACCATCATTCGGGCGCGGGGAGTCGAACTCCGGACTGCACGTCATCATCCAACCTCTCGAATTGTAAGAAAACGCACGGTGTTCCGTACACCACACCTGATTATTTTGTCTCTTCGTTCCTTCCTTAAGCCAGGGCCTTTGGAGCGAATTTCGCAGCGTAACGGTGGTCCTCAGAAGCTGCAGCTCCAATTTCTGCGATGCGTTTCAAATTGAAGAATGTATGTATGCTGCAGCCTCGGCTCAACCACCCGAGGAAAAGAGCACGGAAGCGACGCTGTGAGAGGCCCCTCAGCTGAACCGCACCTCGGGAAGTCGAAGCCAAAAAAAAGGGGAGTCAAAAATGCGTGACACTGGAGAGTCGGACGCGGGGAGTCGAACCCCGGAGTGCGCGCTGACGCTAAAGCCGTGGATGTGTTACCAAGACGCGCGGTGTTCCATACACCACACCCGAATACTTATTATGCATCCCTTCTCTAAGTCGGGACTTGAAGCCAACGTCCACAGCATTCTTCTCAGCAGCTGAGGATCCGAATTTCCTGGGTGAATAAATTTCGTAGCATCAGTTGGAATTTCTGGCGCCGGCCAGCAATAGAAAGCAAAAACCGATGATTTATGGGTGGGGTCCACATTTACTCGCAGCAGCTGAAGGATGAGAGGCTCGGGCTACGAAAAATATTCACAAGATAACATCCTATTCGGGCGCGGGGCGTCGAACCCCGGGCTACGAGCTGCAACTTTCTGGACGCATTAAGAAGACACGCTGTGTTCCGTACACCACACTCGATTGAGAAGTCTGTTTGTCCCTTCGTTAAGGCAGGGACTTTAAGCCAAAGTTCACAGCATCCTTCTCAGCAACCGAGGTTCCAAATTTCCGGGGCGAAAAATATTGTCGCGTCATTTCTATGAACGAATCAGATCGCGTGACGGGGAGTATAACAGCCATCCTGTGGGAGGATTGGGCGCGTCCATGCGAAGAGAAAAAAAGTTGGTTGGAACAAACCAGTCGGGTGCGGGGAGTCGAGCCCCGGACTGCACGCTGACGCTAAAGCTTTCCTCGCATTACCGAGACGCGCTGTGTGCCGTACACCACACCCGAGCATTTATCCTGTGCGGTCCTTCGACAAGGAGTGGACTTGGCGAGCGGATTCTTTAAACGCTGCTTTCTGTGGTCGCTGATTGGATGTGGTCGCTCGGTAGCATCGATTCGACCTCCTGTTTGGGATAAAATGAGCAAGCATGGATTTATGAAAGACACGACGTTGGAGCGCTCCAGGGAAAGATTCCCGTCACGAATTCGATGTTTCAGGAAAGAAAGAAAAAAATCCTTGTTCACCGGTCATTCGGGCATGGGGAGTCGAACCCCGGACTGCATGTGATCACCGTTGTTGAACTCGATCTGCGACGGTTCACGATGTTCCGTACACCACACCCGATTAATTCACTTCCTCGTAGTTGCGCTAGGAGATGGCCTCTGAAAGAAATTTCTAGAGATGCCAGCGAGATGATGCGATTGAATTATGTTCGACCCCCGAAAAAGAGCACGCTGTGGGACCGCTTGGACTGTAGCCGCACCTCGGGAAGTCGAAGGCAAAAAAGGGGAGTCAAAAATGCGTGACCCACTGGAGAGTCGGGTGCGGGGAGTCGAACCCTGAACTGCGGGCTGGTTGCTATTCGTCCACCGTCTAACAATACCTGCCGTGTTCCGTACACCACACCCGAATACTTATCCCTATGCATCCCTTCCCTAAGTCGGGGACTTGAAGCCAACGTTCAGACCGCGCTCCTCAGCGCTGAGGTTCCGAATTTCCTGGATGTATAAATTTCGTAGCATCAGTTGGAATTTGTAGCGCCGGCCAGCAACATAAAGTAGAAGCAGTCGTTTGTGAGGTGGGTTGCGCATCGACCTAGACCTTAATCTAAAGGATGCGAAGCTGAAAGCTCCGGAGAAAAAAAAAGAAGAAAAACGATGAGGAATACAGTTCAATTCGGGCGCGGGGAATCGAACCCTGGACTCCGGGCTACAATTGACTCAAGAGTCAGCACGAAGATCCGCGGTGTTCCGTAGTACACCACACCTGATCATTTAGCCTGCGGGGTTCTCTGTCAAGGTAGAGACTTTGGAGCCAATTTACAGTGATGCAACTCAGAAACTGAAATAGAAGAGGGATCGCTCCGCGTGGGTCGAACGGGGGCTGATCAAAGAAGAGCTGCAAACGCTGGTATTCGGGCGCGGGGAGTCGAACCCCGGACTGCGCGCTGCAAATTTTGCCGGACATATTAAGAAGACGGGTGGTGTTCCGTACATCACACCCGAGTACTTACCCTGCGTATCTCCTTGCCAAACGAGGATTCGAAGATCGACTTTCGCGGTGCCCCACTGAGAAGCCGACGTCCCGAATTTCCAGGGTGAATAATTGTTGTCGCGCCATTTCTAGGAAGAACGAATCAGTACTTGGACAAATGACGAGCATAAATACATGCCAGGCGGTGGGAGCGTTGCGCGCCTCAGTGCCGACAGGAGAAAAAGTTAGGCTGGAACAAATTAGGCGGGTCCGGGGAGTCGAACCCCGGGCTGCGCGCTCCAACGTCTGATGGCCCAATCCCAAGAAGACGCACGGTGTTCCGTACACCACACCCGAGCAATTAACCTGTTCGTGCCCCTGCAAAGGGAAAGACGTAGGAGATACATCTATTCGTCCATTCATTCGATTAATCCCCTCCGAGGCTCGGCTTGAGGGTGGTTGAATGGTGCGCGGACGCAGGATGGTCGAGTGATACGCGCGCGCCGGATGGTTGAGCGATACGCAGCATCGCGGAATGCGGGACCGGAGCCGTGAGTGCGCGCCCCCAGTGCGCCCCAGTGCGGAGCCGGAGCCGCGAAGCTATACCTAGCCAGTGGGACGAGATAGGCGGTAAGAGCCCCGGCGCGGAAAGCTCGGAGGTGGTTTGGTCACTACGACGGAATTACGACGGCAGGGACAGCTGGACATTCTTCGGCGCTTACTGGCAGTGGCATGCGTGCGGGACAAGAGGGGCAAGACGGCGAACGTGTGCCAGAAGAACGAGCACGAGGGGGTGAGGGACGTGAGGGGCGAGCGCATGAATATAGGCCAGGGAGGAGGAGAAGAAGAAGGAGGGGTGAGGTATTTGGCGGAACTCGCACGATCCATGGGGACGAGGGACATAGCTGACTTGTCCGAATCGCGCGGTTTGCGATTAGCTCGAGCTGCGCGCCTGAGACGGCCAGGCACGGGATATTTCACGGGGGGCCCGGATGAGCATAGCTATATCTACCTCGTGCGCGCCGCAAATGTGAATACTCCGCGTCGATCTCGGGAACCCGCACATAAGGCACAATCTCCGGCCCGAGTGCATTAATCCCAGTAATAGGCAATGATCTTGTCTTGACCTTAATCTGGTCTGGATCGCGCCGGAAAACCAGTCCGCATCTGCCTGGAACACGTAGACGCCGGACGGGAGGGTACGTTAGGTGGCTGTGAGAAATCGCCCGGGCAAGGACAGGAGGATGCGAAGGCCAAGGACAGGGGATGCGACGGCCGGGATACAGCTCGCTTGAAGGCGCACTCGCACGGAAGTTGCGTACACCGTGCAGGGGATTGGCTTGTGCGCGGGGAAGAGGTGGATTTACGTCGTGCGCGGGCCCGGGACCGACCGGAGGTACATGCATGCTAACAACATACAGCCCAGGCTCGCATGAATTTTGGGGGCGGGCGAAGATGCGCGCGGCTCACGAGGATAGAGCGGATTATCTGATTCCCGCTATCTTTAGTAGTGGGTTTTACCAGGACCTATTTCGTGTTTCCAGTCGCTCTTTTCGGACATTTTCTGACCAAACATCATCCCTTTTGTACAAATACCCCTTTCCTTCTCCGAAGAAAGTGACTCCAAACTCTTTTCGGATGTTTGCCAAACAACTCTCGATCGATCCCACCTCAATGTCGCGCAAGCCCCTATCCTTATTTATGCACCTCGCTCCTTACCCTTCTTGCTGATGGAATCTCGGTGGCCTGTATCTCGGACTCCGGGGCCCTCCGTACTGCTCTGTCATCCGCCTTTATCTCCAGACTTAGCTCTTCGAATTTTTGTCCTCTCCCACTACTCCAGATATCCCCTCTACCTCTTTCTTGGACTGTGGCATTCCTTTGCCCTTTTCCCACTCCACTTCTGCCGTTGGATGATTGACCCGTGGGTATTTTCCTTTCTTCGCATACAATCTTCTGACTGGAATTTTAGAGTGGTCTGTGAATCATGCTGAAACTGAAACTGAACCTGAAGTATACCTCGGAACTTCGTACCGTTTTTCGGTCCCACATGCACCACCTGCATTCATCACAATAATTTCCCTCGATACTCAGTGTTCGGGCTGCGGGGACTGCCCCCCGCGTTATTTGTCGCTTCGTTGTCATCCGGCTCCGGCTCCCCGCCTCATCGAAACTTTGCATGCCGGCTAATTCTTGCGCACCTCAGTCAAAACATGAAAGTACCGTCGATACTGTAACAGCACTATGTATTATGAATTTAAATATTTAAGAACCATGTCAAGACCTATATATACTCGTGGTAATGTGCGGTACAAATGTTGAAGAGGTTTAGGTGTGACGACGGTCCTGGTGCATAGTTTGCAGCTAGGAAAAAGAATGGAACAATGTCGTCGCTCTAGTTGCTTGAGATGCATCGGCAGAAGACAGATAGCGGGCACTGCCGCGCAGCGGGCTACCCAGATTATACTAATTAAGTGCCGGGACTTTCGAGAACAGGACACGTGCTACGCTCAAGCCCCGCGATATCTCTATCATCACGTCGCCACGCTATTCGGACGCACGAGAGAAGGCAGCGATATGATTCGCAGACGGATGTGCGGGATATCTTCTGGCTTGTGGGGAAAGTGATCCGACCGGACGCGAGGGGAAGGAGAAGGAGAAGCGGGCGTACGTGGCCGGACGCCATTCGATTCCTCGCGAAGTCTTTCCTCACGTCATTGAAATTTGCGCGGGCAACGCAAAGGTGGGGTTCGACGTTAAAACGTTAACGGTCGAGACGCGTACGAGAGGTCGTCAACGGAGGGACGTTAATTAAGTAATAGGCCGCGATCAATGCCAGTGGAATCGCCGGGGCGTAAGCACGCTTGCGTCACCTTTAATGCCGATCATGTGGAGCGTCATCAGCACCCCTAAACGGGCGCCGCTTAGCACGCCGGGTGCTTATCGTCTGTTGCTGTTCTCCTTGCACAGCTCCAGTGCGGGGCTGTCGATGGACCGATGGACGAATGAACAGTATCGATGAGGACGTTTTTCTTCGCGATTGGCATCGCGGCCAGAGAATTGAAAGTTTGAGGCTGGCTGCTGCTGAAGCACGGATTGAGCGCGAAACAAAATAAAAGAACCAAATATAAAATCAAGTCAGGTGCGGGGAGTCGACCCGGACTGCACGCTACACCATATCTGACATCCAGGAAGATGTGCTGTGTTCCGTGAACTACACCCGATTAATTCACTTCCTCGTACCTCCACTGACAGATGACCTTTGAAGGAATTTTCTAGAGATGTTAGCGAGATTCTGGATTTCTGTGATGCTGGCTGCCTAAAGCAGCATGATTTTGCAGGTGTGGAGTGTCCGTATTTCTGCACTGCGGGTTGATTTGTGCACGTGCCTTCAGTTTCCGGGAGAATGAATTTCGGAACAGCCTAGCGGACGCCTCCTTTCCCTTCCATAAAATTCGGATGCGGGGAGTCGAACCCCGGACTGCGCTATACATCCCTCAAGTTATCATCAAGCAGATGCGCGGTGTTCCGTACACCACAACCGAGCACTTACCCTGCTTTTCCACTTGCCAAGTGAGGATTTGAACGGCACTCTCCCGCACTGCTTCGCAGCAACCGAATTTCCACTGGGTGAATAAATTTCGTCATTTACTTGAACAAACGAATGAGGACCACGCCACGGGGAGTATAAATGCTACTATCCCCCCCACCTAAATCTCGGACACTCAAGGGAAAATGCAGAATAGCATTTTATACAATGGGTTCTGGTCCGGGCCGAGTGGATAGATCGTTAGAGATCCTTCTTTCACCTCGGGTTCAAATTTTACTTCATGAGAATCGGGTCAGAACTGCTCAAACGGCGTCGTTTTTTCGGAGGCTGCCACGTGTCCGAGTAGTAGGTAACACGTCAAAATCGGATTGCCGGCCTCGTATCTCACCTTGTTGCAGTCGTAGCACCTCCAAATCGCATAGAGTGGAGCTCCTCAATGATAAGTATGATATTGATAAAGCAGAAGCTGAGGCATGCCCCCGATGGTCAACAGCTAGCTTGAACTTTCTTGCCATCATTGTTGGCAGTTGAGACATCGATTTGGCAGGCATGTCTTGATCTTTCGGTTCATTGTGACAGCTACAAGACAGCTATGCCTCCGAAACTTTATATACACACTCATAAGATGTCAATGTATCTTTGGGATGTGTTCAGAAGATAATATGACCTTAGGGCGAGGGCCCTAGGCCTTAAAACAGACTAAATTCGCGAAAATGGCGTAAGTCGTCAACTTTCGGCGGTGATATATATTCGAAGGATGCGACGCCGTTGACCCAATATCTGTAGGGCACCTCCTACTGCTTATGTGAAGCCAAAAATCTCGGGAAGCGGTCCAGTATTGGACGAGAAATGTTTGTTTGTTCTAGCAGTAGGTTTGTCCGGTGCGGCGGGGGGGGATAGTAGGCGGTGGGGAGGGCGGGCTGCGCGCCTACGTAATTTTGAAGGATGAAAAAGGTTTTTTCTTCAGTCAATTACTCGGGCGCGGGGAGTCGAACCACCGTGACGGACTGCCGGTCAGCCTTACGGCAAATGTTCAACAAGGAGGCCCGCGGTGTTCCGTACAGCGCACCCGAATATTTATCCTTGTTGTCCCCTGACTAAGAGAGGTGAGTTTCGAGATTTCTTCGAGTCCTGCTGCATGATTTTTGCAGGCCTAAGAGAGAGGGAAAAGAGCACGAAGCAGCGCTGTGGGAGCGCTCCAGGGAACCGACCTCTGACGAAAGCTAAAATAAAATAAACTCCATCTTCAGTTGATCTCCAGGCTGGCAGGCTCATTCGGGCGCGGGAGTCGAACCCGGGACTGCCATGTGCGCCATCATGATTGTGCCATATCTTTGGTAAGAAGGGACAGTGACGTTTTTGGCTTGGCCGAATGGCTTGCGCCTGCGCGGAATCATGAATGGCTTGTTTCGGCCTGGTCTCAGACGTTCAGGTGTGATCCTTATCTTATCGCGGACTGATCCGGCTGAGTTTGAATAAATGATACTGTCTGTATGCCCCCATGCTACGCGCAGCGTTTTGCCGACAACCTCACCTAATCGCTCGCACTTGCGCTAGATTTCGCCACATGTCGACATCCACAGAGCCGACGAACCAGCGTCTGTCTGTCGATCCCGAAGGCAGGACTGTTGTCGACTTGACCTTCGCTTCAGAAGCTTTGGGGATGCCAGCCGCACAAGGCTACGGCTGGGCACAATTTGAATTTGGTGACTCTGTCGGAAATGACCAGCGGTACACGATCCTGCGGAAGCTGGGCTGGGGCATGCACTCTAGTACCTGGCTAGCTCGCGACGAAGTGTAAGCGCTGTCCATCCGCTTCATGAAAGGACGTTCGCTCAGTGTAAACATAGCGGCAATAGATTCGTTGCAGTCAAGGCGCTGACTGGCCATGTGACCGAGATGAATGAGAAGGCTGTATCTTGGGAAGCTGAGGCTCTCAGGCTCTTGTCTGCTGACCCTCCGTCACCGCATTGCGTGCGACTCTTGGACGAGTTTACCATTCCCGGCCGTGGCTCCGCTGGCTCTCATCTCTGTTTCGTGCTGCCCATCTATGGGGGTGACGTGAAAGCTCTCAGTAACTCCCGCAAAACCCCTTTTGACCTCCCGACGGCCAAGCGTATCATTCTTCATCTTCTACGTGGCATAGCTCACACGCATAGCCGTGGCGTCATGCACACCGATATTAAACACGACAACATCTTTTTTGCCACGGATCTGGAGACCACGGACATCGAGCGCTGGATGAAAGAGGCTCCATCGCGACGCCATCCACCGGAAATGTCGCAGGACGGCATTGTACAAGCTGCTGTATCTCAGCCATTGCCCATGATCTCCGACGAGCTCGCTCCCCGCGCCACTTATGTATTGTCTGACTTCGGCTGCGGTGAGCTGCTGACTTTCTTAGCCTGCTGGAAGTAACATTCATGATCATCTCACGCAGCCTTACCTTCCCGGCTTCATGATGATCGACCAATAACGACACTACTTTTGCGAGCCCCAGAATCATTTCTTGGGGGACAATGGGACACACCAGCGGACATCTGGTCGTTTGGATGTCTGGTTCGCCTCGCAATGCTGCGATGCCCTGATGATGCTGACGGTCGCTGCTAGGTCTTCGAACTAGCCGTGTCTCGTTCTCTCTTCGAGTATCGTGTCAATGAAAAGTACAGCCTGACAGAGGTTGAAAACATGCTGTATTAAATGATTTTATTAACCGGTGAAGAGAGTTTCCGAGCGGCACAGCTCAGTGTCTGCCCACTGGCGGGCGAGTATTTCAACGCAGCATGTACGTTCTTGACTCGCAACATTCCCCGGATGTTTTTTGATTGACATCCATGTAGGTCAGCTGAAGAAAGAGCCCACCGTGTTCAAGTGGCCTCTGGAGGACATGATCGGCAGACATGGCAAGGTTATACCGTCCACTGATGTCTCCGCAATTGCAAAGCTCATGCACCGATGCTTGCGCCTCAATCCAGATGACCGGGCCACCGCCGAAGAGTTATTGCAGGACCCTTGGCTCGAAGGTGCCAATGACTGAGGTGGGCGCACGTACAGTTAAGTCAGTCGTCTTTGTATAGCTCTTCTACATTGGAATAAGAAGTCGGTTGAACAAACACCAGGCTATATCGTGTGGTCCCCAATTTTTCACCTTTCATTCATTGCATTTCTGTCGCTGTGCTCAGGTATGTAAGTATCACAACCGCGAGTACGTACTCGAGTTAAGACCAGACTCCCACAATAGGGATCTCCGACTGCGTCAGCAGAGACCTTGCTCGGAGGTTACATATTTATTCTGCAGATGAAGTTGAAATATGAGTTGAATGTAGCTACAAAGGCTATCGGGTGTCGCTCGCAGATGAAATCGCGCTCCTTCACAGGTTCCATCTTGATTTTGCAGATCACGTTGAAATGTGAGTTGAATGTAGCTGCAGAGGCTATTGAGTGTCGGTCACACATGATATAGCGCTCCTGACAGAGGTGACTAGCCCCTGGTGTACCATCAGAAGCGCCTCAACCACAGTTGGACACTGACTGCAGAAGGTGACTGAATGGTGTCTTTTTTACCTGACAAGTAGTCTAAGGCTCCAACCATTTCCGTTTTTAAACGCTTTAAACGGATAAAACCGTTTCTGTTTCCATTTATTTTATGCTCTCTGATAAATGGTAAACGGATAATAAACAAACGGTTTAAATGGTTTTGAAAACAAACCACCTGGTGCATATTCTTTGAGAATCTGCTGCAGTTATAGTGTACGACAAATAATTTAACTGTCGAACAACCCACAAAATGGTTTCTCTCACCGTGCGTCCTTAATTGGCGAGATATTGCCACAACTCGTCGCCTCGGGGCAGCTCGGCCGAACCAATCTCTCTCTCTCAGCGTCTAGATCAAACCTAAACAGCCTCTGGTAGCAATGCTGGGGCATATGAGAGGCTCTGCTAGTCATTCCTAGTGTCGAGCACTACAGTGAACCCATCCAGATAGCAGTGTAAGAATGTTACCCCGACCTTACCATTTATAAACTGTTTAAACAGTTTTTAAACACTTTCCCTCTGTTTCCGTTGAGTTTACGGACTTTCACAAACGGAAACTAAATAGTTGGAGCCTTAAAGCAGTCTTTTGCAAGCTCAGTTCTCCCCATGTGCATATTTCGTTCTCACATCTCAAGTCCCGTCTTTGTCTCCCAACCGATTTTCTCAAGTTGTGCCTTTTCCCCACTTTCCCTCCAACATGCGTGTTCTAAAAGCAGGTTGTGTTTACTGGACCCTATATGAGCTATAGGGCTATATCTGCGGGTTAGCACGCTTCAATCTATCAAGGACAAGGAGGCCCACAGTGTTCCGTACACCACACCCGAATAATTACCCTCCTCGTCCTTTGATCAAGGTAGGGACGTTGGAACTAATTTTGTATTCAGTTGGCGAGTTCCAGATTTCCTGGGAGAATAAACATTGTCGCATCATTTCTTGAACGAACGAATCAGGACCGCGCGGCGGGGCGTATAATAGCCGGGTTGAAGCTAGGGAGCTAGGGAGGGAACCGCCTCAGTAATGCCAACGAGAAAAAATGATTTCGTCGCAGTCATTCGGGCGCGGGGAGTCGAACCCGGACTGCGCACCACAGCGTGCAGCGAGAGTACATATCGAGACCCGCGGTGTTCCGTACACCACACCCGAACATCTACCCTGCCTGTCTTACCAACTTAGGATATAGGTAGGACATTCTGTGAATTTCGTTTTTCGAGGGTGGCTGAATAAATTTCGCAGCGCAGCACCTACATCTCCTGGAGCGAAGGACTGGACGGGGAGGGAAACGGCCGTATTAAGCCGTTGGACCGGCATGCGTCGCATCGGGAGGGATTGACGCGCGAAATACCAATGGCGCGCACCATTATTCGGGCGCGGGGAGTCGAACCCCGGGCTGTGCGCTATCGCTTAAGATTACTCAGCAAAGAAGACGCCCGGTGTTCCACCCGATTCTTTGCCCTGCTTGTCCTCTTGCTAAACGAGGATTCGAAGAGGGCAATTTTGCAGTGCTGCTAAATCGGAAAGATTCGTTCAACCGTCCTAAGCCAGAGGCCTGAAGCGGCGCGGCGATGTGTGAGCGCTTGGATTTCAGCCACCCCGCAGAAATTCCAAGGCAAAACAGGGAGGACAAAAAAGCGATTTCACCAGACCCCATAATTCGGGCGCGGGGAGTCGAACCCCGGCCTGTGCGCTGACGCTATAGCTATTGACAAACTACCAAGACGCGCTGTGTTCCGTACACCACACCCGATCCTTTAGCCTGTTCGTGCCTTGGCCAAGGCAGGAACTTGGAGAGCAGCTTGGCAGTGGTGCTACTCAGTTGATGAGTAACGAGATTTCTTCGAGTCCCGCTGAATGAACTTGTGCAGTGGCCCAAGAGAAAGAAACAAATGAACGCTAAACCAAGCGTTTCAGGTGTAAGTCGCCCTTCAGGAATTCAAAGTCAGAGGAATTGAAGCCGCAACACCGAGAAAGAAAAAAAAAACATGTTTCCGTCGCAGCATTCGGGAGCGGAGCATCGAACGACTTGTGCCCCGGGAAACAGTGCTGAACCAAGTCGCAGCCTCCGAACGCCGGCCGGGGACAAGAAATTCTGAAGCTTTTTTTTTGTTTTCAGAAGAAAAGAACTGGAAACTAGAGATGAATTCAGGTGCGGGGAGTCGAACCCCGGACTGCGGGTTGACACGCTTCAAATAATCAAGGCCTGGCACGGAGGGCCGCAGTGTGTCGTACACCACACCTGATTACTTACCCTGCTTGTGACCTTGCCAAGTGAAAATTTGGAGCGGGGATTTTGGCAGCGGAGCTAATCGGCAGCTGAGGTCCCGAATTTCCGTTGAGGCCCAAGGGACATACATTTTGTAATTTGCGGCGAACCCGGGAGAATACATGGCGAGCGAAGAGAGTGTGCCGGGTGACTACATAGTCAACTTTGAAGGTGGGAAAAAAAAGGTCTCCTCAATGTCGATAATTCGGGCGCGGGGAGTCGAACCCCGGACTGCGCGCTGTCACCCAACTTTCCGCAGTGAAGAAGGCGCGCGGTGTTCCGTACACCACACCTGAATAATTAGACAGGATGTGCACGAGCCGCATGCGGCTTTTGACACTTGTGCAAAGCCGCAGCGGTTTTCCTGTTTATTTTGAGTCAAGCACCACCATTGCACCTCCGAGCTTCTATTCAATGCCTGACACACTTAAATCTTCAATAGCGTGGAAAAACTTCTGCCAACAGAGCTCGCGAAACCCATTTTTTTAAACGGCATCGTTCAAGCCGCTGAATTGTAGGCTGCTCTAACACACCGTTGGTGCTCAGCCCGGACAGTCTCAGGATATAACCATCTACTATACACTTGTTTTACATGTATTCTACTGAGATGTATGTTATTGAGGCCCCAAATACTCTGTTCTCCCTGCGGCTTTGCACAATGACCAAAAGCCGCATGAAGCCGCATGCGGCCCATGCGGCTTTTGCACATCCTGTCTATTACCCTGCTTGTCCCCTTGCTAAACGAGGACTCGAACAGGGAATTTTGCAGTGCCCCTAATCGGAAAAGATTCCAAATTTCTGTGATGCTGGCCGGGCAAAGATTGTTCAACCGTCCCCATTCAGCCCTGAGGCGGCGGTGTGGGAGCGCTTGGACTCCAGCCACCCCGCAGGAATTCGCAAGGCAAAACAGGGAGGACCAAAAAGTGATTTCCCCAGAACCCATAATTCGGGCGCGGGGAGTCGAACCCCGGACTGCCGATCAGCCTTCCAACAAATGTTTAACAAGGAGGCCCGCGGTGTTCCATACACCACACCCGAGTACTTACCCTGCTTCTCTTCTTGCCAGCTGAGGATTTAGGTAGGACATTTTGTGATTTAGAACCCCGTTTTTCGAGGCTGGTTGAATAAATTTCGCAGCGCAGCACCTACATCTCTTGGAGCGAAGGACTGGACGGGGCGGGAAACAGTCGTTGGACCGGCAGGCATCGCATCGGGAGGGATTGACGCGCGAAATATCAATCACACCGGATAAAGCAAAATATTGACCTAGGTCAACATGTTAACTGAAACTAGATAAATTGGTAGCCAAATCAAACTTGATAGAAAGCTGTTCTTTTCTTTTGGTATGAATTTGACATGGAATTAGCCTCAATCAGCCGCTCTTTCACAAGGCATGGCTTTGTTCTCTTTCCACGAGTGAAAAAAGCCATGCCCAAAGAAATCCATTTGGCAGTGCTTTCACGTATATTGAAAGAAGGACTCTCATCGTAACAATCCAAATTCTCTTTGTTAGAACAAAGAAAATTTGGATTGTTACACCCAAAGTCCTTCTTTCTTCTGCCCAGAAACGGGCTGCCGAAAGTTTGTCTTTCAGCAATCCTTTCTCAGCTCGCTGACAGTGAACAAATACATAGCTTGTGAAAGAGTAGCTGATTGAGGCTAATTCCATGTCAAATTCTTACAAAAAAAAAGAACAGCTTTCTATCAAGTTTTATTTGGCTACCAATTTATCTAGCTTCAGTTAACATGTTGACCTAGGCCAATATTTTGCTTTATCCGGTGTGAATGGCGCGCACCATCATTCGGGCGCGGGGAGTCGAACCCCGGAGGGCCGGTCAGCCTTGCAGGAAATGTTAAACAAGGAGGCTCGCGGTGTTCCGTACACCACATCCGAGTATTTGCCCTCCTTGTCCCCTTGCTAAATGAGGATTCGAACAGGGAATTTTGCAGTGCCGCTAAAGCCTAAATCGGAAAGATTCCAAATTTCTGTGATGCTGGCTGGGTAACACCGCATTACTATTGTTCAACCGTCCCCATCCAGCCCTGAGGCGGCAATGTGGGAGCGCTTGGACTTCAGCCATCCCGCAGGAATTCGCAAGGCAAAACAGGGAGGACAAAAAAGCGATTTCACCAGAACCCAGTCATTCGGGCGCAGGGAGTCGAACCCCGGACTGCGCGCTCCTCTTAGCCACGACTTTAAGGAGACGCGCGGTGTTCCGTACACCACACCCGAGTATTTATCCTATTCGTCCCCTTGTTAAGGCTCGGTCTTGGGGGATGATTTCTAGGGTGGGCTATTCAGCCGCCGAGTTTCCGTAGCTCCCCGTGGGTGAAAAACTATCGAGCATCCGAAAAGAGAGCACGAAAGCCATGCTTGAGAGAGCTCCCAGCTAAGCCGTGCTTCGGGAAGTCGAAGTCAAAAAGAAGGGGGAGTCAAAAAAAAAAACGCGTGAAGCATTGGCGAGTCGGGTACGGGGAGTCGAGCCCCGGACTGCGCGCTGTCATTACAAACATATTCAGTGCCAAGAAGACGCGCGGTGTTCCGTACACCACACCCGATTATTTCGTCCCTTCGTTCCGTCCTTAAGCCAGGGCCTTTGGAGCAGTAATCGCTAGCACAGGTATTTAGAAGGTCGCATGTTTTGATGCGGGTGAATTGCGTACCTTCATCTGAGCCTCGCTGTCAGCTCGAAGACGGATTACGATTACGCGATAGCCGTCGAAGCAAACGTAGCCGAAAAAATCTAGCACTTGGGAATTGTAAAACGTATCAAGATGATGAGGTACGAGGAATTCGGGTGCAGGTTGAATAGATTGTGCATCAGTTCGCATTTGTAGGTGCAGCAATAGAGAGCATACACGGTGATTTGGGATGGGGTCCATATCCACATAGATGTACCCGCAGTTGAAGGGTTGATATTGGAAGTGGAAGCTGAAGCTGAAGTATGGAAAGCCAGAGCACCACGCTCTGAAACAAGTGATGTTATCAAAGTGCCGAGTGATGGCCGCCCGGCAGCCTAAATCGGAGGTAGATAAAACGCACCCTGCCCTCTTATTTCTCCTCCAGGATGTGGCGCCTCCTACTCACCTCCGCCTTAAATTTAACTGGATACTCCCGGAGCCTTTAAATTAAAAGAAACAGTGGGGGAGGCATACCTTCCTGTTTCACAATAGAAAGAGAGAAACATATGAGAGCAAATACAAATAAATGAAGGGCTGAAAGTTCTCGAGGGATAGCTGCGACTCTCTAGACCCAAAGCTATATTCCAAGGCCGAGGTCTTTGACTCAGCTTTACATTTGACAATGTCCGAGATCCCCGAGCACATCACAAGACAGACTCAGGGCATGAAACTGAGGCGGAAACCATTGGAATACACAATAATATGGACCGTGGTGATTATGAAGACATTTCAAATCCTTGTCTGCCTTTTCCACAGGTTATATAGCCCGTCCGTCTGGAACAACCACTCAGCAGGTCCACGGGGGTTGAAGATGTCATATAATTGAATAACAACTTTGAGAGCCTCGGACAGGGGGTTTTAGAGGCGTTAGTTCAGATGGTCTATGGAATTCCATGCCTTTGTTGGAGCATTCATAGAAGACCGTGGTTTCAGGACGTGAACATTCCACAACGGTAGCAAGTAAACATTAGCTCCGGCCTGTATTTGGGTATCAAAAAGGCTAAATTGTATATGGACTCAATACAAAGCATCCTTGCAAGCTCTGTTGTATTTAAATGCCTTGTTATTTGCCTCCCGAAGCGAAAGAAGACGTTGTAAAGCCGAAAAAGTGAGGTTGAACATGTCAAAGCTAGCATTTTCATCTGTCGTACTTGGAGTCGGGGTCAATAACATTAATACATCGGAGTGATTATGGTAGTATGCATAAACATTGCTCCCAGTGTCCGAACTGAAGGAGTCGTGGCTACTTTCACCTTGACTGCTCACGGCACAATGACGGCCATCACTCGGCAGTTGATAACATCATTTGTTTCAGAGCGTAGTGCTCTGGCTTTCCATACTGAAGCTACGAAAAAGGCTGACTCGGATCTTCGATTCGCACGCGGGGAGGCGGACCCCGGTCTGCGCGCTATCCTCGCACCTAGCCTTAAAGAAGGCGCGCGGGGTGCACAGCGTGCACCACTCCCGCGTACTTACCCTGCCTATTCGTTGGTTAAGGTAGGCGCTTCGGGCACTCGGATAGTCCGTCAGCTTCATCTTCAGCGGCGCAGAGTATGTTGATATTGATATTGCCGGGCTGGGCGCGCCCAGTGCGGAGCCGTGAAGATAGCAATATTGTAGGCGCCGCGGGCTTAAAGGCCCCATCGCAGCCGTTCACCCCGGCGCGGAAAGCTCGGAGGCGTGTGGGCATCCCGACGGCCGGGACAAGTGGGGATTCTTCGGCGCTCAGGGGCTTTGCGCGGGACCAGACGTACGGCGAACGTGCACCGAAGAACGAGCACAAGGAGGCGAGGGGGCGAGGGACAGGAGGGGCAGGATGAGAGAGAATATGTGCATGGGCGAGGGAGGAGAGAATGAGGGTCGAGGTATTTGGCGGGACTCGCACGATCCATGGGGACGAGGCACATAGTTATCAGAATCGCGTGATTTGCGAGTGGCTCGAGGTGTGGCGAGGAACGACGGCATGAGAGGGGTGGGGTTGCGCTGGGTGCTGTGTGGGCGGCCGCGCATCGGCTTTCCTAAGAGAAGATTAAGATAGGTTATAGTTGCCTGATGCTTCATGCACTCGGCCCGGAGATTCGACGCCTTATGTGCGGTGTTCACGAGAGCAGCGCGGGAGGCTGCGGCGCACTTATTCACATTCACATTCACATTTGAGGAGCGTACGAGGATAGAACCCGCAGACGCCGGTAAGTACGTTTCGGCGGCCATGAGAAAACGTCCGGGCAAGGACACGGACAGGGGAATGCGAAGGCCGGGAGCCGGGATACAGCTCGCTTGAAGGCGCATGCGCACGGAGCCGTGCAGGGGATGGGGATTGGCTTGTGCGCGGGGAAGAGGTGGATGTACGGCGTGCGCGGGACCTGTATGCAGATTAGATTATTAATTTAGATAGAGCGCAAGATCGCATTAATTTCGGGGAGGGCGGCTCACGAGGATAGAGCGGTATTATCTATCTGATAAGTCGCCGGGACTGGACCTGGACACGTAGGCTCTATGGCTCGAGCACGGCGATATCGATATCATCACGTCACCTAGTCTCAGCGCCAGACTGCCACGACATCCCAATTTGGGAGCCCTGTCGTGACAGTCTGGGACCTGATCAGGCGATTAGCCGGACCTCTGCGCTATGGTTTCGCGGTTGTTGAATGGCCTATTTTACCCATTTCTTGGCCGTTTTATTTCAAACCTTGGAGAGGAATATGAATATAAATGCATTAAAACGTGTTCTGCCAACTCAGAATTAGGATACGAGGCCTATGGAGGTCGGAATGGACTCTTGAACTCACTGTGTGGCAGTGCAAATAAGCGAGTGATGATCATTTTGGCTGGCAGATCCCTTGATAGCGCAGAGGTCCCGGCTAATCGCCTGATAAGGTCCCAGACTGTCACGACAGGGCTCCCAAATTGGGATGTCGTGGCAGTCTGGCGCTGAGACTACACGTCACCACGGTATTCGGATGCACAAGATAAGATTCGCAGACGGATGTGCATGCGGGGTATCTTCTGGGCTCTTGGGGAAACGTGACCAGGGCCGGGAAAGAGAATTCGAAGGAGGAGAAGTAAGGAGAAGGAGAAGGAGAAGCGGGCGTACGTGGCCGCACGTACGCCATTCGATTCCTCGAGCACCGGTGACGTATGGCGCAGCGTCAAGAGCTGGGACGTCGTCGGTTGCTCTCGACCCCAGACAGAATCTCGAGCTTTCGAGGTCGTCAACGGCAACGGCGACCAAACGGTGACGAGGGGGGCGATCAATGGCCGGGGCGTAAGCACGCTTGCGTCACCCTTAATGTCGATCATGTCATCCGCCGAAACGGGCGCCACTTCGCACGCCGGTTTGCTTATCTTTATTATGACTGAGGATTGGGCCTCTTCGAGGCGGGCGCTGAACCTTTAGGTTCAAGTTGAAGACTCAGACTTCGTACCCTTGGCCACGGCGGGGTATTCCGGACCGGGTGATACCATCACTTGATGGTGTCACCGTGACCGTCCTTCCTCCGACTCTCTCGCCTTGCTCTCGCCCAGCTTCGCCTCCCAACTTCCTTCACACACTCAAAACAAGAGAGGCTCTCGTTGCCTGCTAACTATACACTACACAACGGCTGACGTGGCAATCAATCAACTGATTGATTTCGGACGCAACATATTCCGAGTCCGATGCGGGCGGACGAACACGAAACGAATATGACACATCCAAAGGAACAGCAAGTAGCATTTTGGTAGCGGTAGTAGCTCATGATCCTGGCATTTGGCAAGAAAAAGGTGGTGGTATGGCATTGCATTTTTTTTTGTATCCAAAGTTCCACGTCGAACACCAGGAGTAATATCGTTTCGCGAGATGACCAAATTTGTATGACGAATTCGTTGTTTGTGCATGTTAGAAAAACAGATATTGATCGAAACCCAAGTTCCCCAGGTTAGCCAAACCTAAAGGTTCAGCAATAAGTCGAAATTTTACTCGGCATTTGCCGGCCGTCCAATATATGGGAATTCATCGATGGTGATTGCCGAGAAATGAACACTTTGTAATTCAACTCACAGTAATAGAAAAACATGAAGCTGTCCACAACTACGACGACACCGGCCCGAATCGAACGGGCGTCCTTCTGCTGGCACGTGAGGATGTGTAGCAACCTGGGACCTCCATGCAAACCATGTCTATGACTCTCAGTTCGAAAGTCGACCAAGGCGATAAAATTGAAAGCGAGGGAAAATAGTTAAATCTCAGCACCAGGCGACCCGTTGTACATGTACGTCACATCTTCAACCATTGTGCATTGTGGACGTGAGAGTCCGCAGGACATCCGCAACCGGATCTCCCACTCGCTCGATGGTCCCCTGACTAAATCAGGAAATTGATCTCAGTAGAAGACTAAAAGACAATGCTTCCCTCTTCAGTGACCCAGGCTCGAGTCGAACATGCATATTCCGCTGTTAACCTTATCAAACGATAATTCAAGTAGGACTCGTAACCTTGGGCCACAAGGGATGTATTTTAGGTAGTAAAGGTAAAAGCGCCTCCCTTGTTCTCATTATAAGTTGGCGCCCACCCCTCGGCGCTTAAGTGCAATTCGCTCAGCTGTCCGGGCGCTCCGCTCGCCGTTCCAAAGTTGCCTGTTGTTGCCTTGCTTCTCGAAACATTCAAGCTGCTGACAACTCGCTCATGTCTCCCCTCTACAACTTACGTTGGGCCGGTGCGCACCTCTCGTTGCTTTCTTCGATTCCTTACCTTCAACGGAGATGTCATCCTCGCGTTCGGGGTGGCGCCGCCCTATCTCATCCATCTGTATGGAGATTACCGCCGCATCCACGCCGACTCCGTTTAAATCGTGGATTTTGTATACAATACACGGCAGTGACGGCACGTTGTGGTGCGGGCCCGGGCTACATCATAAAGGACAACGTTAGCGCGGCAGAACCCCAGCGCAACACGGCGTAGCGCTCACCCCTGGGCGCTTATTGTGCCCCTCGCTCGCCTGTCCGCTCTCCCTGACGTCAAATCAAAGCATCGCCGCCGAGCGCTGTTGCTGCTATTACCGCCGATTCAGGCGCCTGGTTTCTACTGTAGAGGCTGCGAGCGAAAATTGATGAGTGGTCTTGCGAATGGTACTTATCGCGGCCTGAATAGCGCTCAGTAATGGCTGCTTTCATATTTTATATGGGGACGGGGTCCTTCTGGAAGTCATGTTTGTTCTCAAGGGCTTCTGTGGATAATTTCACTGTGTCCTGTTCGCAGTATCGGCGATAAAGTGTTCCTGAAATATCAGAGTGCTCCTCTTCAAGTTTCAACCAGCAACCAGACACGTCTGCAAAATTCGGGTGAACACAAATATAGTTGGCCCCTTACGTACGACGCGGGGGAAGCACAGATCCCTTCCGTGCCCCATTGGAGGTTGTCTGACAGATGGTATGAACGTGCGTGAGGCGGGAGGATTTTTATAACGCGCCAGACTCCCGATATGACAAAGTCTGTTAAAGATAGAGGTGAAACAGAGGTTCTCGGACAGTCTGATCTTGATGTTTCGAATCTTTACAGCACCGCACGGCCAGAGATCCGGACGAAGGCACTAAGCTGATGCTGCGTGGACCTCGCTATATAAGCCGGGCGTCCCGAATCTCATTCCTGCCTTGAACGATCACAGCCATGTCAGAAACGTAAGCAGCTCGAGCGCCGCGTAAAGAAACTGCTGATTCTTCTCACCTCCACTAGGATTCGACTTCAAAGTAACTTGATAATTGCTAACCATAGTCGTCCTAAGCCACTGAATTTTCCTACACAGGTATTCATGTCAAGTCCCTGACGAATCCCCATGACGATCTTCCTGTGGACATGCAAATGTTTGCTCACCTGATCCTCGACGGGAATATTTTCCTTCAAACCGTGGCCGTGGGCTCGGAGGAGTCTCAAAATAGTTGGAAGCTCAATTTTGGATGTAACATGTAAATATTTATGAGACACCTTCCACACGACAACACTCATATCCTCTCACAGACCATCCCACGCTTCTACCTTCTCAGTGGCAATTCTGCGCCAAAGTAAAACTGGGGTCATAAGACTTCTGGGTTTTGTTGATATTGTGAAAGGGGAAGTCATTCACGCTGTAGAATTGAATCAACGTAGGCGCAGAGTCCACTTGTCGATGTCGTTATTGATTGTGACGATATAGGAGGAGTCCTCCACTATCAGCTCAATAAAGTGAACCCCGATGGTCCTTCTCTCAAATTCAGTGTTGATTTCTCTGTTTCTGATGTCCCGGCCACGGAGTCATCTGGATTCAATATGATTGACACTCCAGACAACCAGAGTGACATCTCAGGAAAACATGTTGTATTATTTTCTGAGTTGCCCACAGTCACTTCGCTGCAGAGTCCGCAGATGGCAGATGATCTCCAGAGAATGCATGATGCCATGGATGCCGGGGCCATTGTGGATTTCCGTCAGCTTTGGGTGATGCATGAAAGGATCCTTCTCCTCCCCCATCACCACAACAACAGGGCTAGATTCCACAATGTACTGGGAGACATTTCTGTTGGATGTTACAAGACATCGGGGATGTTGGATATCCTGAACGAGGCAATCAGCGCCTATGGTGACGCAGTGCGGGATGATCCCAGTTCTGCCATCTATCTTTCTGCTCATGGTGTCACCCTGTTTCAACGCTTTGAGCGGCTCGGGGATCTCACTGACATTAACCGGTCTGTGTCAGCTTTGGAGGCGGCTGTAAATCTCTCTCTAGATGCCCACCTGAACACATCTGCGCTGCTCAGTAGGCTCGGTGTTGCCCTGCGCTGTCGGTTTGAGCGCCTGACCAACCCCGAGGATATCCAGAGGTCTGTGTTGATGTGTGAGACTGCTGTTGGGCTCACCCAGGATGGCGACGAAAACAAACCTGGACTCCTCAATAATCTCGGAAATTCCCTGCTCAGGCGCTATGAGCATTTAGGGGACCTCGTTGACATCAACCAGGCGGTGTCTAGGCTCGAGGCTGCGGTCGAACTCATGCAGGATGGCCATCGACACAAAGCCTCACTCCTCAATAATCTTGGGAATTCACTGCTCAGCCGCTTTGAGCACTTAGGGGACCTTACTGACATCAACCAGGCAGTGTCTAAGTTCGAGGCTGCAGCCGAACTTACTCCAGACAGCGACCTGGACAAGTCCTCACGACTGAATAATCTTGGAAATTCCCTGCGCAATCGCTTTGAGCACTTAGGGAACCTCACTGACATCAATGAGTCAGTGTCTAAGCTCGAGGCTGCAGTCGAACTCATGCAGGATGGCCAGCGACACAAAGCCTCACTCCTCAATAATCTTGGGAATTCACTGCTCAGTCGCTTTCGGCACTTAGGGAGCCTCATAGACATGAACCAGGCGGTGTCTAAGCTTGAAGCTGCAGTTGAACTCACTCTGGACAATGACCTGGACAAGCCTTCATGGCTGAACAGTCTTGGGAATTCACTGCTCAGTCGCTTTGAGTGTCTGGGAGACCTCACTGACATCAACGAGGCGGTGTCTAAGCTTGAAGCTGCAGTTGAACTCATGCAGGATGGCCATCAACACAAAGCCTCACTCCTCACTACTCTTGGGTATTTGCTGCTAAGTCGCTTTCGGAGCTTAGGGGACCTCGCTGACATCAACCAGGCGGTGTCTAAGCTCGAGGCTGCAGTCGAGCTCACTCCGGATGGCCACCCGGACAAGCCTTTACAGCTGAACAATCTTGGGAATTCGCTGCTCAGTCGCTTTGAGCACTTGGGAGACCTCCCTGACAGCAATGAGGCGGTATCAAAATTTGAGGCTGCTGTTGAACTCACTCCAGACAGCCACCCAGACATGCCTTCATGGCTGAGCAATCTTGGGAATTCCCTGTGCAGTCGCTTTGAGCGCTGGGGAAACCTCAGTGACATCAACCAGGCAGTGTCCAAATTTGAGGCTGCAGTTGAACTCACACCGGACAGCCACCGGGATAAGCCTTCACGGCTGAACAATCTTGGGGATTCTCTACGCAATCGCTTTGAGCACTTGGGAGACCTTACTGACATCAACCAGGCAGTGGCTAGGCTCGAGGCTGCAGTCAAACTTGTGCAGGACAGCCATCGAGACAAACCCTCACTCCTCAATAATCTTGGGAATTCGTTGCTCAGTCGCTTTGAGCGCTTACAGGACCTTACTGACATGAACCGGGCAGTGTCTAAGTTCGAGGCTGCAGTTGAACTCACTCCGGATGGCCACCCAGACAAGCCTTCACGGCTGAACAATCTTGGGAATTCCTTGCGCAGTCGCTTTGAGTGCTTAGGGAACCTCACTGACATCAATGAGTCAGTGTCTAAGCTCAAGGCTGCAGTCGAACTCAGTCCAGACAGCCACCCGGACACGTGTTCATGTCTCAACAATCTTGGGATTTCACTGCTCAGTCGCTTTGAGCACTCAGGGGAGCTCGCTGACATCAATGAGGCAGTGTCAAAACTTGAGGCTGCAGTTGAACTCACGCCAGAGGGCCACCCAGCCATGCCTTCATGGCGGAACAATCTTGGAAATTCCCTGCTGGAACGATATAGGCAGCTCCATAATCCTTACGATTATCATGCAATGCTGGTTCAATACACTTCTGCAGCATGCTCACCAACTGGTGCTGCACAAGTGCGGTTTCAGGCAGCCATAATGTGGGCAAGAGCTGCTGAAATGGTCCCACATCCATCGCTCATCCAGGCATATACTACAGCCATTAATCTCCTCCCTGAACTAGCCTGGCTTGGCCTATCTATCAGCGACCGGCATCACCACATCCTCCAGGCAGGCCAAGTAGTGAGAGATGCAGCCTCAGTAGCAATTGCAGCAAATCAATTATCCACCGCAGTTGAGTGGCTTGAACAAGGCCGCTCAGTTATCTGGGGTCAGATCTTCAACTTGCGTACTCCTGTGGATGATCTGAGGAAATCTCATCCTGACCTCGCAGATGAGCTTGTCTCTTACTCCACCCAGCTGGAAGCAGCCGGCATCAAGAGTCATGCTATAGTGGGGATGGATGCTGGACCATCACAGTCACTGCATGCTGTTGCACAGGATGCCCATGCTCTGGCGGATAAAAGAACCAAACTCTTGAAGCAGATCAGAAAGTTGGCCGGGTTTGAGCGGTTCTTATTGCCAAAGCCAATTTCTGAGCTTTCACTCGCTGCAACAATGGGCCCTGTTGTCCTGTTGAATATCACTGAACACAAGTGTGATGCTCTCATCCTTATGGCAGGCCTCCAAGATGAAGTCATGCATGTCCCACTCCCCCACTTCACCTTACAGGATGCACAGTCAATGGCAGAATCTCTTGGTTCTCTTGTGAGTGGTGCTGCACGCAGTGAGAGGTTGGAAGGACACCGGGAGGGGGATAAACCTCTGAATGAGCAGTTTTCACAAATACTCTCCATGCTCTGGATGCGAATTGTTAAGCCTGTCTTGAATGGGATAGCTTTTTCGGTAAGCCATTTTTACAAAGCAATTCAACCTCTCATTATTGTTCCAGACTCCACCAGACCAGGATCTAGGACGTATTTGGTGGTGTCCAACTGGGCCACTTGCCTTCCTCCCCATCCATGCAGCAGGCCTCTATGGGAAGGACAGAGGCTTCAGCTCGAAGTTGTCTGACTTCTTTATTTCTTCCTACACCCCCTCGTTGACAACCTTGATTGAGGGCTTACGGCCCAGATGCGAGTCAGGAGAAAGACTCCAAATCCTCGCTGTTGCTCAGCCAGCTGCCGTCGGACAAGCCTACATTCCCGGGACCCTGGCAGAAATCGACTGTATTAGACGCCTCACCACCATTCCTATTTTGCGTTTGGAGCGAGATCTGGCAACGGTAGACAGTGTTCAAGATGGCATGAGGAAATGTCGCTGGGCACATTTTGCCTGTCATGGTGTCCAGGATTTCTCTGATCCGACAAACAGTGCCCTCCTCTTATCTCAGAGTTCAAGGTTAACACTGTCAAGGATTATTCAGCTATCTCTTCCAGACACCGATCTAGCATTCCTCTCTGCATGCCAAACTGCCACCGGGTCCAAAACCCTCGAAGATGAATCGGTTCATTTGACTGCTGGAATGTTATTGGCAGGTTACCGCGGTGTCATCGGGACAATGTGGTCCATCAGGGATAATGATGCCCCCAAAGTCGCCGGTGATATTTATGCACATCTATTCAAGACATCACCACCGGATTCAACCAGGGCAGCTGAAGCACTTCATCTCGCCATTGGGAAGCTCCGGGACTTGGACATGGCTGGTGGGACTGAATCGTTTTCCCACTGGGTGCCATTCATACATGTTGGGGTTTAATATAGGTGATAACAGACATCTAGAGTACTACACACACCATAGGATGTACTCTCTGTAACTCCTGTATTTCTTTCTGCCCGTATTCTAACCACAAATTCAGATGTATCGGTCTACCACCAAGTGCGAAGTTGGTTAATGGGGGATTCTGAGCCAATAGAGAGGCCAGCATCCTCCTACCCTCACGTCGAACCTCCGGCGCCCTCATTATGAGATGTGTGTTTACATCTGGTTACAGAAATAATGCCACTAGCTGAAAACAGACTCGGAGTAAGAAGAGCAAATTTTGATTCGCCCGCTATATCTCCCTCCTTCCTGGACGGATTTTCGGAGTTTTAAAGGAATTTGAAACGGTTACACAGGGCCCTCCGACAATAGCCTATGCAACGGACCACCCAGATACTTAGAAGGTTTTGAATATTTTATAAAGTATAAAGCTTGTGATCACTTCGTAGAAAGACAGCCTATCCTTCTGGTTTTGAGGATATTCTCGCAGAAACAAAGAAAAGGGGTATATTCTCTCGCCATTTGCACCGGGTGAGTCTCGGCTGGACTCTGGGCAGCATGAGTGGACATAAATGGGAACCCTCATCTTTGAGTTGAATCTGAACTACCAAAAGTGGTCAAACCAACGGGAAATGCCTAGAATCGAACATGTTGGTGGAATGGCCAAAAGTGGCAATCTGCCCGATCCCTGAGGTGCCTTAGTCATCTTCTTACTAATGTTGAGTGTCTCCAGTTTTTGTAGAATATTCTAGTTACCTCTGTAGTATGTAAGCTGAGGTAGTAGGCCAATCTTGTCAGGAAATTGTTAATCTAAAGCCTAGCAGCTGAGTGCAATCTATTCAACTTTCAATCCTTAATCCACAGAACCTCTTGATCCTCGTTCATTCATGCAGAGGGTGAAAATTCAAAACAAAACAGCAAACTGCTAAAGGACTTTTGAGTTTTTGGCCTACATTTTTGGTGAAAAACTTCTGCAAAATTCAAAATATTTTTCACCAAATTTTTCAGTCAAAAATTTGAAATGTTCAACCAGTGATACTCAGCCAGTTCCTCCCTTGCTCAAGTGCAGCACTTTTCAAGGAAGGTCATAGCATGTCGAATAATGATCATCGCCGTCGGTGCAAGGCATCGGAAAGTCCTGCGGGGAATATTATTTGAGTAGTAGAAGTGCCACTCTGGGGAATTGGGTGGACTCTGGAAGAGACTCCGCTTGGAGAACACCAAGAGAAGGAAAAAGATCAAAATTTCGGCACCATAATTCGGTGGCAGGGAGTCGAACCCCGGACTGCACATTAACACTTGACGGTGGCCCTGAGTGTAGACCCTCAGTGTTCCATACACTACACCCAAGCATTTACTCTGCCCCCTTCCTTCCCAAACCGGTGACTTGGAGCGCGAATTTGGGGTGCTGAAGTTGAATAAATGCCGTAGCATCAGTTCTTGCCAAAGTGATTCCGAACAACCGATGGGTCTTCCAGCAGCCAAGAGGAGGGGGAGCTCCGGATTTTCTAGGGTTCATCGCATATTCGAACGGAGGCTAATGAAATAATGTTGTCAAGACATGCAATTCGGGTGCGGGGAGTTGAACCTCAGACTGTCAGCTGCAATCAGCTTTAACTGGCAGATGAAGACCGTGGTGTTCCGTACACCACACCGGAGTACCTACTCTGTTCTCTCCTTCGCTAAACGAGGATATTTGAAGAGCCAAGTTTGTGCGGCTAATGCCGAGCCTACGAATGTCCAATAAGTTGAGTGGATAGCCCGCTTTTGAATAAGGTGTTCACAACGCCCTGCGGCGCATTCTAGAGTATAATGAACCGGTCAGCGGAGGGAGAGTGCCGAGGGCCTAGTTGAATTTGAAGCATGGAAACAGAATAAAAAACGCATGGATGCGGGGAGTCGAACCCCGGACTACGAGCTAGGCTTAGACTCGTGACCAGTCTGCCTCCGAGGAGTAAAAAAAATGAGGCAAGCTCTTTGCCGTAGGCAGACTGGTACAATTCGGAACGATCGATTGGACTGAGCCCAAGTGATTCTGAACAACCGATGGAGCTTCCAGAAGCCAAGAGGAAGGAGAGCTCCGAACTTTCCAGCGCTCCTACCGAGCATGGTTCGAACGGAGGCTGATCAAAAAAGAGCTGCAAACGCTGGTTATTCGGGCGCAGGGAGTCGAACCCCGGACTACGCGCTAGAATCACGCCTCCAAGACTATAATGACGCACGGTGTTCCGTACACCACACCCGAATATTTATCCTATTTGTCCCTTCGTCAAGGCAGGGACTTGAAAAGCCAAATTTGGCAGCGTTGCCAGCATTTAGACGGCGACTCGGAGGTTCGGGATTTCTGCGATCCTGGTTGACTCAACATCAGTGCTCGGACCGCGCGAGTGGGCGTGTAAATGCCAGTGCGCGCGCCAACTACGTCGGAGGGACGAAGAAAGAAAAGTCAATTCAATTCCCATGATTCGGGCGCGGGGAGTCGAACCCCGGACTGCGCGCTACAATCGCGCTTCATGCACTCCAGGAAGACGTGCAGTGTTCCGTACACCACACCCGAGTATTTACTTTGTTCTTTCCTTGGTCAAGGCAGGGAGTTGGCGAGCTAATTTCCGGCGCGTAGGAGCTGTTAGCGATTTCCGACGTGCAGGTTGAATAGATTGTGCAGCTCAGTCAAACTCAGTTCGCATTTGTAGCGCTAAACGTCGGAAAGAGCATACACGGTGGTAGTTCCATATCTACTTGCAGCAGCTGAACGATTAGAAGCTGAAGCTGAAGCCACGAAAAAGGCTGACTCGGATCTTCGATTCGGGCGCGGGGAGTCGAACCCCGGCCTGCGCGCTAGCGCCGTTCTTACAAGAATATGATGTCGCGCGGTGCTCCGTACACCACACCCGATCATTTCATCTGTTCATTCCTTGGATAAGGTAGGCACTTTAGACAATCGGACGGTCAGTGCTAGCTTCGAGTATTATGGCCCCGGAGTTGCGGAGCTGTGCACGCGTGCGCACCGGAGTGTGCGCGCTCAGTGCGGAGCGGAGCCACGAAGCTAGCTGTAAGTATAGGTGTTCCGGTGTTATTGGTTCGTAGGGTCCGGCGCGGAAAGCTCGGAGGCGTGTGGGCATCCCGACGGCCGGGACAACTGGGGATTCTTCGGGGCTCAGGGGCTTTGCGCGGGACAAGACATACGGCGAACGTGTACGAAGAACGAGCACGGGGGAAAGAGGGGCGAGAGGGACGAGAGGGACGAGAGGGACGAGGCAGGAACGAGAGCTAGAGGATTTGCTTGGAGTCGCATGCGCCGTGGGGACGAGGCACATATGCAAATGCAAATGCAATCGCGCGATTTGCGCGTTGTGGGCTTGAGACGGGCAGGCACGGGATAATTCACGCCGGTCGAGTTGCTTACGCGGCGCGGGCTGCGGGCTGATTTTGCGATAGGTTATTGCCTGATGCACTCGGGCCGGAGATTCGACGCGTTATGTGCGGTGTTCACGAGATCGCGCCGGCGCACTTGGGAGGCCATCAGATTCACATTCACGAGGATAGATAGCACACGTAGACGCCGGACGGGACGTTCGGGGGCGATGAGACATCGCCCGGGCAAGGACATGGAATTATTGCGAATGCGAAGGTCGGGATACAGCGCGCTTGAAGGCGCGCTCGCACGGAGCCGTGCTGGGGATTGGATTGTGGGGTGGCACTGCGCACGCGCTGCCCGGGGTGGGGGAGGGGTGGATGTACGTCGTGCGCGGGACGGGTATGCAGATTATTACTATCAGATACCTGACAGCCCAGGCTCGCATCGCATTAATTTCGTGGAGGGCCGACGGGTGCGGTTCACGGGGACAGAGCGGGTTACTATTCGCCGGATATTCTGGCTCACGTACATAGACTCGATGGCTCGAGCGCCTCCAGCGTTGAGATTGTTGTCCCGAGCCCTCGTGCACTACGCTTTCCGTATTTGCTTGTCATTGTCATTCAGAAGAGAAGTCGTGCACTGCATCTGATCACAAGGTTGAACTGTTGGTTGATTGTTGGCGTGCCGAGTCGCTGAAAGAGCAAAACGCATGGATGCAGTTGAGGACCGCCGATCACCATTCATTGACGCCCACGAATGATCGATGTCGAGAGCGCTGAGCTATTAATATCTACGGTCGCCACATGGCGGAGGCATCAATCGCCAGCCGGTGAATGCCGACGGGAGTACAAGAAGACGAAGACTTCAACAAGCACCACGGAGCACCACGGTCCGTGATCTGGGGTGGATCAGCATGCGTAACCATGACCATTACAAAGCTCATGCGGATGGCGCTGCAGACTCGGTGAAGAATGGCCCGGTGTTCAACTAGTATAAAGTTCGCGCTCGATGAGACAGTAGCCTCAGTTCAATTTCCTCCGCATTTCCCAACGAGCACGCAATGCAATTCACGCTCCTTCTCCCTCTTTTCGTTGCGGCCCTCGGTCAGCTCGGCCACAGCGCCCCGGCAGTCGACGACAGACTGCTCGTCCAAATTCCATCCGTCGACGGCATGAACGCTTTCACGGACGCGTGAGCAACGAACCAATCAATGTTGGCAATACTGACTATAATCATCGCAGTTGGACTGACGTGTGCACACTCTGGCCGCCGTTCAACACCAACGCTGTCCCCAACCCCGGCATGAGCCTCGTCTCGAGCTTGGTTGAACCGGGTGACTTCTCGGGCAACAATGCCGATAGTGCGTGGTTCATCGATCCCTGTCAGACTGCTTGCTAACCACGGCGGCCATCGTCTTCAGCTGAAGCCAAGGTCGTCTGCGTGAGTGTCCGGCAATGAGATCGAAACCACAACTAATGGCATGTATTGTAGACGTGGACTGACGGCACAAAGCTCATCGCCATCACCCCGGATGTCGCAGATTTCGTTGGCGCGACCCTTCTTTAGATCGTACACATATATTTAGGGCCAGTGGCGTGAATCTTGCAATGTAGTGTTTTCTTTGTCAAGTTATCTGAAGTAGATGGTGATGACCAGAATTACCGTGGTAAGAAGGGCGGGTCGCTGGTTTCCGCGCGTGGTTCAATGATAGCGCGGTGGGCGCCTGTCTACACACATCGCGGCGCGGCGAAACGGGCGGCCACAGACTACGCCGCGCAGCGCAGCGAAGATAACGCAGGAGCCGCGGGTCCTCGCTGCCAAGGCAGAAGCCCCCGCATTATATACGCTGAAGCGCGCCCGTCGCGGTACAGAACGCGCAGCTCGAATCGTAAATTTAAAGAACGGACTCTGCCAGTGCACTAAACGAGGCGCACTGGGCGCACGCGACGGCCGAGGGCTGGCCTTCAACACCACGCCGGTGGCAGCGCAGCCCGTACCGCAGACAGCCGGGGGCGAGGGAGGAAGCGGCAGGATAGATGCGGAGGGCGGAAATAGCTCGCGCGCGGCGCATCCCCGAGGCCGAGGCGCCACAGGATTATCGCCGCGCCTGCTTGCGTTCGACGTGCGGCACCTCACGCGCAGCACGCGGGCCACGCCAGCGGCGGCAGCGCGGGTGCCTGTCCATATCCCATATCGCAGCGCACGACATGGGCGGACACAGACTGCGCCGTGCCGCGCCGTGAAGATATCGTTCCGCAGGGGGTGCGACGAGAGGTCGGTCCTCCCGCAGCGCAGCCCGAGCGCAAAGCGCGCAAGACGGCGGGCGCCCACGCAGTATGTACGCGGGCGCAGCTCGGGTCGCAAGAACGGAGTCTGCCAGTGCACTCAAGGTACATGGATGGGCGCAGGACGGGCGCTTCTCGCAACGCACACTGTGACGCAGCCCGCCCCGGAACACCGCGGATCGCCTGTCACAACGCCCCTCAGCCCGGCGCACCGCAGACGATTGAGCGCCGGGGCGCGCAGCCGAGAAGGAGGAAGGAGATGAAACGGGCGAGTATGAGTGTGAGCAAGGAGGAAGGAGGACGGAGGGAGGGATCTCAACCGGGCCTTTTGCAGCTCTAAACCGATTTTTTTGATGCTGGTTAATTTGTACCTTGATTTCGCACAGGGCGAACGCAATTTCGGAACAGCGTAGCGGATGCCTACAGAGCCGTAGCGAGTCTGACACTGAAAGACAGAACAAAAAGTCTTAGCTCCAGACTCATGACTCATTCCGGTGCGGGGAGTCGAATCCCGGACTGCGCGCCATCGGTGCCACACACCTTCGGTACGGAGGCGCGCGGTGTTCCGTACACCACACCCGACTATTTTCGTTCTGTGCACCGTGCCCTACCAAATGAGGCACCTGAAGAGCAATTTTTGGGTGGCTAATCAGAAGTTGAGTTCCTGAATCCTGCATCTCTTCGAGGCTGGTTAGATATGAGTATGTCGCAGGGGCAGTAGAGAACCGACGTTCACGCATCGTGAGTTGAACCGGGCCGAAGGGTGCAAATTTGCGGGGATCCGCTTCATGGGGGTAAAATGTTGGCAGGCGTTCACACGTGATGCGGTGTCATGAAAGTTCCCGCTATCTTATAGTGGGTTTGTGTGGGGTGATCGTTTTTTCACTTTTTCGCAATGATGGAGTTTCATGTCTTGCCTTTTTTGGAAAATTCGTCCTGGTTTGGTCTAATTTTTTTGATGTTATCATCCCTTGATCTCGTCTGCCGATCGCCGGCACCCTGCCCGCTACCTCGCGGCTCAGCCTGTGCCAAGAGGCACGCGAAAATGCCGAAAAGACGCCCAAGCCCGGTCTTTAAGTCTTTTGGGGCGCTGAATCCGAATCTGACGTTTT
The DNA here is from genome assembly GCA_029289555.1 of Mycena latifolia. NCBI lineage: Eukaryota > Fungi > Basidiomycota > Agaricomycetes > Agaricales > Mycenaceae > Mycena > Mycena latifolia. Next base: position 56,196 of record JARJLE010000198.1, read on the forward strand.
TTTTTTCTCGCTCAAAATTGGCAGAGAAAAAGATAATTCTTCGATTTTGAGTGAGATCGGACTCGAAAAATTTCGGAAAAATCAGAATCAGAAAGCTGGACCCAGAAAATGGAAGTGTAGGGAAAGGTCCGAAGGCGCTCCGAGAAGTATTCGAAGCGCTAGAGGCGATTCCGGTGTCTAAGTGGCTGTGTTTTGCTTACGTTTTTGCTTTTTTTGGGGGCCTTGTCAAGGAGGTCTCGTTCCCCCGGGAATTGCCGCGTGCCTCTTGGCCTCTGCTCACCACGCTCTGTGCCTCTTTAAATAACTCTGCGCACATTCTCAAGCACATCTCCTTCTGTGATGTCTATCGGTGTTGACAGCACCTCTGAACCTTCCTTTTATACTCTCGGAGTAACTCACCTCTGATTCTGCTGCGCGTGCCACGTGCACAAACTAAGCCACTTCAACTAACTGGTTGCTTCCCCGCTGCCCATACTCCACCTACTTCATCACAGTCGGCACTGGGGCCTTTGGCAACCACTCTATCTTTGTTCTGCGATATCTCGCCCCATTCGCCGTGGAATCGCCCAGGCATCTCGGCTGCGAATGGGGGGCACTCCAGCCAGCCAGTTTACTGGGGTATCGTGTTGGGCTCGGTGATTGTCCGATGCTTGATGGTTGTTGACAGACCACACTCGACCTTTGTCTGGTGCGTGTTAATACTTCCATCTCTTGAGTCCGCTCGTACCCTTTTAGCTCCATTGTTTGCGAGATCTACTTCTTGCAGGTGTCAGTGCTCTCCATGTGCGTGCCCTCATCTCCACTATACTCGCTCTCAGTTAAATTTCCTCTTCCTCTAGCTCTTGTTGGTTCATCCCTGGTTGTACCGGGCGATTCACGCAAGTGCTACTTCATATCCTGTTATGTCCCATACTAACCACTCTGCCCTTGCTTGTTTGCCATTTTCTTCCAACTTTGAGCTTAAATTTTCCTATTTAGAAACTGTGAATGCTTGCACTACTGTTTTTTCCCTGGTTTTTGCAAACTGTTGATGCGCACCAGCGCTCCCTTAGCGTGGGATCCGGAGTTTGCGACAGCTGGGTTGCGACCGGAGTTTCCCATGTACTCTCCCATGTATATCCAGAATCTTATTGATTTTCCCCCCCTTTCATCTTCACCCATATTGATTCTCCGCCCTCGATCGAGTTCGCACCTCTTACTTTGCTCGATACCCCCACCCTTTCTTCTTCTCCAACCAGGCCCACATCTCATCGCACTTCTACTGCAAGTTCTTCCACCTCGTCCATTCGGAGGGCCACAGCTGAAAAGCCCGTCGATGCCAAATCCTCCTTTTATCTTGGTTCAGGTGTTCCATTTCAGACAGGTCCGGGACCCCCTCTTAAGACTTGCCAGCTTTAATCAGTAGTGCCACAGGTGGGAGGTTGAGCCCCCAGTGGTTGGCCTTCTTGAAACTACCTCAGATGGCAAACAACCTTACCAGCTACCGCATTGTCTGTAGATCCATGAACAGGGACTCCAGCGAGGCATATTTACATCCCCGGGAACGTATACTGAAGTGCCTAAGGATAATACTGTGTACCAGATGGCCAGTTGCTGCTCGGAGCTGATACATTCTGAGCAGAAGGCGGAAATGCTTAAAAGGAGGGTTAATCGCTCAACTGCCCAGGTAGGCATCACTAAGGATGCAGTGATGTTCATGTACTGACATTACCTTATCCACACAAGATAAGCTGAAGAATGTGCATTGCAAGCTGGCAGATGTCATGCTACAAACCGCAACATTTATGGCTAATTCAAGGGCTTATATATCGCTTCAGCTTGCCATCACTGCCGAAGAGCTGGAGGATCAAAAATCGGTGCACTTCTCCTTATTTGTTGCTGCACAACACTGACTCCTTCCTCTCAGGAGTCTGTCCCAATCCCCAGCTTCGTGGAGTGTTCGGTTTGCAAGCATTCGACATCCAAACCTTTATGTAGGTGTGCAGGCTCGGTTGATGAAATTGACAGCTCACCAAACACCAGACTTCCAAATTGCGGGCACTCCGTCTGCAAGGTGTGTTTACAGTAATGAACGGAGTGGTTTGGTAAGTAGACCGAACACAAAAAATATTTGTGTTGAAGTGTCAGTAGGCAGTGAAAAGCAGGAATGCCAAAATGTGTGCGGGCTCGGTCAGACTGCGCCAAGGCTGGTTCCTTGCAGAGCCAACGTTAATTATGCCCACAATGATATGGCAGAGTCAATGATGAGAGGAGTCAGTCCCCGTGTTTCCCCATTTTTTAAATACAGAGGTTTGTAACCTCTGGATCATTTAGAAGTAATGGTCTTGTACATCCAACCAACACGCGAGAGAAACTTAGATAGCGGGCATTGCCGCGCAGCGGGCTACTCATCTTATTTACGTAATGGCTTTACGAGTCCTGAAATTTATTTTAGGTCTCGTTCTTTCATCCCGTTCTCTCTGAGATTTTTTTTTTCAAGTTTCAGTAGCTAAGCTCTCGCGTTTTCTTTGGTATCACGTCACAAGGTGATTGATTGCCATTTTTTTGCCGTGTGCTCTACCTACCTACTGAATCAAGAGGGTTTTCAAACCCGAAATATATACAGTAGGTCGGGTTTTTTTTTCAGAGGGTCGGGCCTACCCCCCCCCCCCCCTCCTATGTAAGCGATTTGTAAGCAACACGTGCCATCAACTCCCTTTTCCGGACGCCACCCGACAGAAACCTTGGAATAACCTACACTGGCCCCGTATACCGCCGTTTCCCCCCTCCATAGGCAGCACACACCCAACCCTTCCCCCTGTGCTCGCTTCCGACACACTGTTTGCTGGTGATTTGTTCGCATTCGAGGAAGGTTGAGCCTCATTCCGTGTGATCCGAGGCTGTGATGCTTCCCGCACTACAGACAAATATCACCACACATGGTCACATACATCAGAGACGCTCAAAATGAGCTTTAGGTTGACTTGGGCAAAGTCTTCGTGCTTCCACAGCATCCGCAGACCTCTAAAATGGAGTTGCGTAAAAGGGTATAATATTTTTTTTTCGCGGTCGGAGGGGTCCTCCCCCCCCCCCTACCATATATGGAAATTTCTTATCATTGGACCCTCTTGTACTGAATCTCTCTTTTTTCTCTTGGCACCCTCTCTTTCCACCTACTGAATCTCTCCATTTTCTATTGGCGCTCTCTCCTTGCCTACTTAACCTCTCTGTTTGCTCTTGGCCTGTGCTAGTTGCCTTTTTGGCTCCTTCGTCGCCGATGCTCTCCTCTTTCATGCTCTGGCCTCAGGGCCTTGTGTTCGTGCTTGGCCGTCCTTTCTTCTTTTCCACTTACCTGTCCTTAGCTGCCTCCTCTTGCTCTGTGTTACCCTTCTGGCCTTTTCTGGCCTTTGCGATCATTCTAGCTCTCCTCTCCTCAGTCACTGACTCACTGTCCACCTTCTGGCGAAGATCGTTTTTTCCTTTCTCTTATGATGTTCTCTGCTCTCTGTGCTAACTCGGCTGCTCTATAAGATTATGTCCTTTCGTGTCTTAGCAACCATGTGCCTTCTTGTGCCTGCTCAGGTTTGATCTGTGCTCGCTGCTATCTTCGACCCTTGGTCCAATTGAGCGTATCCTTCCCCGTTCCTCGTGGAGTTCGGGCTTATGCTTCTGCTTCCGCTGCTAGCCCTTCTGCTGGAGTCAGATAGACACAGGAGCTTTATATCCAGCTTCTTGTTTTTCTTTTCTTCAGTCTCCGGCCTCCGTTGATAGCGTTGGTGGTTTTACTCTTCTCTTGGTTCTCCTTCTTCTCTGATTCCTTTTTTCAGGATGGCTCCCGCTGCATCTTCCCTCATGCATTGGCTTCCGGACGACATCTGCTCAGACATTTTTTTGATGTGTCTGTTTGACCCTCCCTTCTCCTTCACCGAGTTTCTCAAGCTTCGGGCTAAAATTGCCCGCACGTCTAGTCAATGGTGGCGTTTTTTGTTGACCATGCCGTTCCGTGTCGTTGTGTCCTTGTGGCAGCCTATTGCTGCTTTTCAGCTCTCGGTTTCGCACGCAATCTCCTGTCCTTTGCGCCTTTACTTGGCTTTCAAAAACTACGAGTCGTACACCCTTCCACTTTTTCCTCCAACATACTCGATCGTCTACGGGCGATCTCCCCGTACTTACATCGCGCTTCATTCATTTGGATCGAATCGGACAGTTCAGACGCTCTCATGGCTGTCCACGCTTTTGGCTCTTCATTGAGCGTCCCTCTCCTCTCTACGCCTGTCGTACGACATCGCCACGCTTTTACGATACTCGACGTCGAGGGAGATCCCATTCTCCCTCCCCTTATCATTCCGCGACAGCTGGTCATTTCACAAGCATAACTGTGGACAAATCAGGAACGTTATCGTACCACGACGGCATAACGACCGGAAGACATTGCGTCGACCGAGGAAAATGGGGCGACATACAAGACCTCTTGAGTTTGCAGCGGATCAACGGAGAACGTCTAAGTGCAGTTATCTACGCTCGGGATCAATAGTAGAGGGGGAGAGACCGAGAGTAGCATAGTTTACCTGAATATATACCGCATGCCCTAAGAAAAGGAGAGGGAGGGATGTAGATCAGTTTAAAAAGAGTAAATGAAGTCCGACTGGTATCACATTTCCGAACTCCGATTGAAACTACGACGGGACTCGTATTAGCCATCCGAAGCAGCGACACGTGATATTAAGCCCCCATGCTACGCACAGCGTTTTGCCGACAACCTCACCTAATCTCTCGCACTTGCGCTAGATTTCGCCACATATCGACACCCACAGAGCCGACGAACCAGCGTCTGTCGGTCGATCCTGAAGGCAGGACTGTTGTCGACTTGACCTTCGCTTCAGAAGCTTTGGGGATGCCAGCCGCACAAGGCTGCGGCTGGGCACAATTTGAATTTGGTGACTCTGTCGGAAATGACCAACGGTACACGATCCTGCGGAAGCTGGGCTGGGGCATGCACTCTAGTACCTGGCTGGCTCGCGACGAAGTGTAAGCGCTGTCCATCCGCTTCATGAAAGGACGTTCGCTCAGTGTAAACATAGCGGCAATGGATTCGTTGCAGTCAAGGCGCTGACTGGCCATATGACCGAGATGAATGAGAAGGCTGTATCTTGGGAAGCTGAGGCTCTCAGGCTCTTGTCTGCTGACCCTCCGTCACCGCATTGCGTGCGACTCTTGGACGAGTTTACCATTCCCGGCCGTGGCTCCGCTGGCTCTCATCTCTGTTTCGTGCTGCCCATCTATGGGGGTGACGTGAAAGCTCTCAGTAACTCCCGCAAAACCCCTTTTGACCTCCCGACGGCCAAGCGTATCATTCTTCATCTTCTACGTGGCATAGCTCACACGCATAGCCGTGGCGTCGTGCACACCGATATTAAACACGACAACATCTTTTTTGCCACGGATCTGGAGACCACGGACATCGAGCGCTGGATGAAAGAGGCTCCATCGCGACGCCATCCACCGGAAATGTCGCAGGACGGCATTGTACAAGCTGCTGTATCTCAGCCATTGCCCATGATCTCCGACGAGCTCGCTCCCCGCGCCACTTATGTATTGTCTGACTTCGGCTGCGGTGAGCTGTTGACTTTCTTAGCCTGCTGGAAGTAACATTCATGATCATCTCACGCAGCCTTACCTTCCCGGCTTCATGATGATCGACCAATAACGACACTACTTTTGCGAGCCCCAGAATCATTTCTTGGGGGACAATGGGACACACCAGCGGACATCTGGTCGTTTGGATGTCTGGTTCGCCTCGCAGTGCTGCGATGCCCTCATGATGCTGACGGTCGCTGCTAGGTCTTCGAACTAGCCGTGTCTCGTTCTCTCTTCGAGTACCGTGTCAATGAAAAGTACAGCCTGACAGAGGTTGAAAACATGCTGTATCAAATGATTTTATTAACCGGTGAAGAGAGTTTCCGAGCGGCACAGCTCAGTGTCTGCCCACTGGCGGGCGAGTATTTCAACACAGCATGTACGTTCTTGACTCGCAACATTCCCCGGATGTTTTTTGATTGGCATCCATGTAGGTCAGCTGGAGAAAGAGCCCACCGTGTTCCAGTGGCCTCTGGAGGACATGATCGGCAGACATGGCAAGGCTATACCGTCCACTGATGTCTCCGCAATGGCAAAGCTCATGCACCGATGCTTGTGCCTTAATCCAGATGACCGGGCCACCGCCGAAGAGTTATTGCAGGACCCTTGGCTCGAAGGTGCCAATGACTGAGGTGAGCGCACGTACAGTCAAGTCAGTCGTCTTTGTATAGCTCTTCTACATTGGATTAAGAAGTCGATTGAACAAACACCAGGCTATATCGTACGGTCCCCAATGCGGGCTAGTATCTGATGCCGACTTTGTATCACTGTATGAATACCTGCTGTGTTCCGTATACCGCACCCGATGAAAAATTCCCAGGCAGGCCTTATTCGGGCGCGGGGAGTCAAACCCAGGACTGCGTGTTATCATCGGTCGTGTCTTCTGAAAGGAAACGCGCTATGTACCGTACACCACACCCGACTATTTCGTTCTGTGCACCCCTTGCCAAATGAGGCACCTGAAGAACAATTTTTGGCAGTGGCGCTAACCAGAAGCCGAGTTCCTGAATCCTATCTTTTTGAGGCTGGTTGAATATAGGTATGTCGCAGGGGCAGAAGAACTCGACAGAAGTAAAACCGACGAGTTGAGGGCGCCTTTACGCGGCGTGGCATCGCAGCGAGAGGAATCGTCAATGAAGCTACATGTTCAAGATGGAAGAAAAAAAGAATACCCAGGCAGGCCTTATTCGGGCGCGGGGAGTCGAACCCCGGTACCAGGACTCGCAAATAAAGATGCGCGGGGTTCCGTACACCACACCCGATTATTTACCCGTTCGCGACAGCGAGCTCGGCGACGCACGTCCGCTAGGTGAATAAATTAAAATCTTGTCGCATCCGGTTTTACTGTACTGTAAATGCGCCGTTCGCGGCGTCCTACCCCGAATATAAATGCGAAGGGGTGGAGAGGGTGAAGTCTCACCGTCCCTGCAGGGATCCGAAACGAACATGTCGAGAGAAAGCTCGTAGGATCGAAAAAAGAATGAATTTCCCTCGGCACATTCGGGCGCGGGAGTCGAACCTCGGACTGCGCGCTAAATGGTTTGTTACACAATAAGAAGACGCGGTGTGCAAATGCAAATGCAACTCGCGCGATTTGCGATTAGCTCGCGTTGTGGGCTTGAGACGGGCAGGCACGGGATAATTCATGCCGGTCGAGTTGCTTACGCGCCGCGGGCTGATTTTGAGGTTATTGCCTGATGCACTCGGGCCGGAGATTCGACGCGTTATGTGCGGTGTTCACGAGATCGCGCCGGCGCACTTGGGAGGCCATCAGATTCACATTCACGAGGATAGATAGCACACGTAGACGCCGGACGGGACGTTCGGGGGCGATGAGACATCGCCCGGGCAAGGACATGGTCGCACGGAGCCGTGCTGGGGATTGGATTGTGGGGTGGCACTGCGCACGCGCTGCCCGGGGTGGGGGAGGGGTGGATGTACGTCGTGCGCGGGACGGGTATGCAGATTATTACTATCAGATACCTGACAGCCTAGGCTCGCATCGCATTAATTTCGTGGAGGGCCGACGGGTGCGGTTCACGGGGACAGAGCGGGTTACTATTCGCCGGATATTCTGGCTCACGTACATAGACTCGATGGCTCGAGCGCCTCCAGCGTTGAGATTGTTGTCCCGAGCCCTCGTGCACTACGCTTTCGGTATTTGCTTGTCATTGTCATTCAGAAGAGAAGTCGTGCACTGCCATCTGATCACAAGGTTGAACTGTTGGTTGATTGTTGGCGTGCCGAGTCGCTGAAAGAGCAAAACGCATGGATGCAGTTGAGGACCGCCGATCACCATTCATTGACGCCCACGAATGATCGATGTCGAGAGCGCAGAGCTATTAATATCTACGGTCGCCACATGGACGGAGGCATCAATCGCCAGCCGGTGTATGCCGACGGGAGTACAAGAAGACGAAGACTTCAACAAGCACCACGGAGCACCACGGTCCGTGATCTGGGGTGGATCAGCATGCGTAACCATGACCATTGCAAAGCTCATGCGGATGGCGCTGCAGACTCGGTGAAGAATGGCCCGGTGTTCAGCTAGTATAAAGTTCGCGCTCGATGAGACACCAGCCTCAGTTCAATTTCCTCCGCATTTCCCAACGAGCACGCAATGCAATTCACGCTCCTTCTCCCTCTTTTCGTTGCGGCCCTCGGTCAGCTCGGCCACAGCGCCCCGGCAGTCGACGACAGACTGCTCGTCCAAATTCCATCCGTCGACGGCATGAACGCTTTCACGGACGCGTAAGCAACGAACCAATCAATGTTGGCAATACTGACCATAATCATCGCAGTTGGACTGACGTGTGCACACTCTGGCCGCCGTTCAACACCAACGGTCGCCCCAACCCCGGCATGAGCCTCGTCTCGAGCTTGGTTGAACCGGGTGACTTCTCGGGCAACAATGCCGATAGTGCGTGGTTCATCCATCCGTGTCAGACTGCTTGCTAACCACGGCGGCCATCGTCTTCAGCTGAAGCCAAGGTCGTCTGCGTGAGTGTTCGGCAATGAGATCGAAACCACAACTAATGGCATGTCTTGTAGACGTGGACTGACGGCACAAAGCTCATCGCCATCACCCCGGATGTCGCAGATTTCGTTGGCGCGACCCTTCTTTAGATCGTACACATATATGTAGGGCCAGTGGCGTGAATCTTGCAATGGAGTGTTTTCTTTGTCAAGTTATCTGAAGTAGATGGTGATGACCAGAAATTACCGTGGTAAGAAGGGCGGGTCGCTGGTTTCCGCGCGTGGTTCAATGATAGTGCGGCGGGCGCCTGTCTACACATATCGCGGCGCGGCGAAACGGGCAGCCACAGACTACGCCGCACAGCGCAGCGAAAATAACGCAGGAGCCGCGGGTCCCGCATTATGTACGCTGAAGCGCGCCCGTCGCGGTACAGAACGCGCAGCTCGAACTGTAAATTTAAAGAACGGAATCTGCCAGTGCACTAAACGAGGCGCACTGGGCGCACGCGACGGAAGAGGGCTGGCCTTCAACACCACGCCGGCGGCAGGCGCACATGATAGGCCGCAGCGTCCGAGACGCCTCGCGGATCGCCGCAACGCGCCGCAGCCCGCACCGCAGACAGCCGGGGGCGAGGGAAGAAGCGGCAGGATAGATGCGGAGGGCGGAAATAGCTCGCGCGCGGCGCATCCCCGAGGCCGAGGCCCCACAGGATTATCGCCGCGCCTGCTTGCGCTCGACGTGCGGCACCTCACGCGCAGCACGCGGGCCACGCCAGCGGCGGCAGCGCGGGTGCCTGTCCATATACCATATCGCAGCGCAGCGACATGGCGGACACAGACTGCGCCGCGCCACGCCGTGAAGGTATCGTTCCGCAGGGGGTGCGACGGTGCAGGAGAGGTGGGTCCTCAGCCCGAGCGAAAGGGCGCAAGAAGGCGCGCGCCCACGCAGTATGTACGCGGGCGCAACTCGGGTCGCAAGAACGGAGTCTGCCAGTGCACTCAAGGTACATGGATGGGCGCAGGACGGGCGCTTCTCGCAACGCACACTGTGACGCAGCCCGCCCCGCAACACCGCGGATCGTCAGTCACAACGCCCCTCGGCCCGGCGCACCGCAGACGATTGAGCGCCGGGGCGCGCAGCCGAGAAGGAGGAAGGAAATGAAACGGGCAAGACGGGAGGAAGTAAGACAGACGCGGAGGGCGAAAATAGCTCGCGGCGCGACAACAACAAGATGCAAGGTACCGCCGCGCGGGCGTCGCTTGCATCCGACGCGCACCGGCGGCGCAGCGCCGCCGACCTAAAGAGCAAGAAAAGCGGGAAAGGCGAAGGAAGGAAAAGAACCAAGACACACACGGTAAACCCCTGGCTCGCCTTCGTCACATACGCGACGCCCAAATAGCCGGCGAGGAGGAGGATCTGGACAGGGAGTAGGTAAGGAGGAGCTCGAAGGCGTTGTTGAGCGCGTGGAGGGAGGTGTTGGACCAGGCTGCCCGCCACGAATGTGAGTGTGAGTGTGAGCAAGGAGGAAGGAGGACGGAGGGAGGCTGACGCACCAGATGCATTCCCCTCCCCCACACCCGCAACCAATACCCCGTCCTTCCCAGCGCGCGTAGCCCGCGGTCTGCGCGCCCGCAGCGACGAGGTACGCTGCTACCCCGATGTACGAGAGCTACGTGAAGAAGCTGAGGAAGGAGCGCCCGGACCCGGCGGCGACGTCGAGATCGAGCGCGAGGGCAGTGCAGAGGGTGCAGAGCGCGTAGAGCGCAAGGAGGAGGCGCACGGCTGCGAGTGCGGAGGGGGAGAGGAGCGGGGAGGAGACGAAGGCGTACTAGCCGGGTCGAAGGTCGGGGAGGCGACGCGCGCGGGCCCAGCAGAGCAGTGCCATTCGGGCGCGGCCTCGGTCTGCTGCGCCGGCGAGGTGCGCTGGAAAGTGAATGCGGAAAGGCAGAGAAAAAGTGGGAGGGCTGATGTGACGTAGTTCGAATCAGCGTCTGTCTTCGGTCACGCATCTCGCAAATAGGGGCTCTTCGACTTTCTCATCCGTTTCCGTGTTCCCGGGGGCGCGCTGTATTCCGTACACCACACCCGAATATTTATCCTCTTTCTCCCTTCGTCAAGGTAGAGACTTGAAGAGCCAAATTTGGCAGCGTTGCCAGTATTTAGACGGCGACTCGGAGGTCCGGGATTTCTGCGATGCTGGTTGACTCAACATCAGTGCTCGGGCCGCGCGAGTGGGCGTGTAAATGCCAGGCGGCGGCTGCCGCTGCGCACGTCAACAACGTCGAAGGGGAAGGGGGGGAAAAAAAAAACTCAATTCAATTCCCTGATTTCGGGTGCGGGGAGTCGAACCCCGGATTGCGTGCTACTCTCAGCCAGCAGCAACTCTGGGAGGACACGCGGTGCTCCGTACACCACATCCGAACAGGGCACATCTTCAGTGCTGCTACTCAGACGGCGAGGTTCCGAATTTCCTGGGTGAATAAATGTCGTAGCATCAGTTGGAGTTTTTAGCGCCGACCGAGAAGCTGGAAGCTCCGAAAAGAAGAAAAACAATGAAAACATCACCGTAATTCGGGCGCGGGGAGTCGAACCCCGGACTGCGCGCCATCGGTGCCACACATCTTCGGTACGGAGACGCGCGGTGTTCCGTACACCACACCCGATTATTTCGTTCTGTGCACCCCTTGCCAAACGAGGCACCTGAAGCGCAATTTTTGGCATTGGTGCTAATCAGAAGTTGAGTTCTTGAATCCTGCATCTCTTCGACGCTGGTTGAATATAAGTAAGTCGCAGGACCGAAGAAATTGACAGAAGGAAACCTGACGAGCTGAGGGCTGGCATCGCATCCAGAGCAATCGAAGCTACAACACAACCCGAAAAGAAAAAGGAAAAAAATCCCGAAGCGGGCCTTATTCGGGCGCGGGGAGTCGAACCCCAGGCTGCGCGCTATCGCTTAACACTCAACATCGCTCAGTAAAGCAGATGCGCGGTGTGGCGTACACCTCACCCGAATATTTACCCAGCCTGTCCCCTTGCCAACTGAGGATTTAGGTAGGACATTTTGTGAATGTGTTATTAAGAATCCCGTTTTTCGAGGCTGGTTAAATAAATTTCGCAGCGCAGCACCTACATCTATCGGAGCGAAGGACTGTACGGGGCGGGAAACGGTTTTTGGACCGGCATGCATCGCATCGGGAGGGATTGACGCGAAAAATATCAATGGCGCGTACTATTATTCGGGCGCGGGGAGTCCAACCCCTGGTGAAAAAAAGCATTTGGCTGCATCCCACCATTCGGGTGCAGAGAGTCGAACCCCGGACTGCGCGCTAGCATCATTTCGACACTTCAACATGACGGCACGCGGTGTTCCGTACACCACACCCGACTATTTCGTTATGTGCACCTCTTGCCAAACGAGGCACCTGAAGAGCAATTTTTGACATCGGTGCTACTCAGAAGTTGAGTTCTTGAATCCTATCTTTTCGAGGCTGGTTAAATATAGGTATGTACGCCGCAGGAGCGAAGAACTCGACAGAAGGAAAGCGGAGGGCGCCTTTACGCGGCATGGCATCGCAGCGAGAGCAATCGAAGCCACAATACAAGACGAAAAAAAGAAACTCGAAGCAGAATTTATTCGGGAGCGGGGAGTCGAACCCCGGCCTGCGCGCTGACGCTACTATCGACAAACTACCAAGACGCGTGGTGTTCCGTACACCATACCCGATTCTTTACCCTGCTTGTTCCCTTGTCAAGTGAGGATTTCCACGGGGCATTTTGCCGCAACTGCTCCTCAGACGGGGAGTTTCTCCATTTCTGGAATGCTGGTTGAATATAGGTATGCTCCAGGCGCGGAAGAACTCCACCCACAGAAGGAAAGCTGACGAGCTGAGGGCTGGCATCGAATCCAGAGCACATATACAAGCCGGAAAAAAAAGGACCCCGAAACATGGCAGGTCTGATTCGGGCGCGGGGAGTCGAACCCCGGCCTGCGCGCTGACGCGAAATTATAGTTGCAGTACCGAGACGCGCTGTGTGCCGTACACCACACCCGAGTACTTACCCTGCCTGTCCCCTTGCCAAGTGAGGACTTGGATAGGGCATTTTGTAGTTTTGCTAATCGGAAGCCGAGTTCCTGAGTCCTACCTTTTCGAGGCTGGTTGAATATAGGTATGCCGCAGGAGCGAAGAGCTCCACACACCGAAGGAAAGAGCGCTGACGAGCTGAGGGCTGGCATCGAATCCAGAGCAGTCAATGCTCCATGTACAAGCCGAAAAAAAAAAGAATTCCCAGGCAGGCCTTATTCGGGCGCGGGGAGTCGAACCCCGGACTGCGCGCTATCGCTTAACACTCATTGCTCAGTAAAGCAGACGCGCGATGTTCCGTACACCACACCCGATTCTTTACCCTGCTTGTCCCCTTGCCAAGTGAGGACGCGAACTGCCAGTGGGCATTTCCTAGGGCTGGTATTCAGCAACCGCTTTTCCAGTTGGTGAATAAATCTTCAAGCTGCTGCATCAGGTTTTGAAGACAGCATCCGAGTATAAGTAATGAACCGGCTAGCGGAGGGTGCCGTGCGCCGAGTCGAATTTGAAGACGAGCAAAAAGCGTTTTACTGCATTACTCCATTCGGGCGCGGGGAGTCGAACCCCGGACTGAGCACTTCAACTTACAGGACTCGCAAATGAAGGCGCGCAATGTGCCGCACACCACACCCGAGTACTTACCCTGCTTGTCCCCTTGCCAAGTGAGCATTTGAACAGGGCATTTTGTAGTTTCGCTACTCCGAAGCCTCTGAGGTCAAGGTATTTGGATGAATATAATTATGCCGCAGGAGCGAAGAACTCGACAGAAGGAAAGCTGACCGACGAGCTGAAGGCTGGCATCGAATCCAGAGCAACCGAAGCTACAATACAACCCGAAAAGAAATAGAAAAAAAATCCGAAGCGGGCCTTATTCGGGTGCGGGGAGTCGAACCCCGGACTGCTGGTCAGCCTTTCAGGAAATGTTCAACAGGCCCGCGGTGTTCCATACACCACACCCGAATAATTACCCTCCTCGGTCCTTGGTCAAGGCAGGGCGATTCAAGGGGCAGCTTTGCAGCACCGCCAGTCAGACGCCGAGGTTCCGAATTTCCTCGGTCAATAAATTTTGTAGCCTTAGACTTACGTTGGGAGCGTCCCGCCGCGCCCGAGCATGTGAGTTATGGCCCGGCTAGCGGAGGGCCGAGGAGAGTACCGAGCACGTAGTCGAATTTGAAGGCGAGAAAAAAAAGTTTTATTCAACGCCTACAATTCGGGTGCGGGGAGTCGAACCCCGGACTGCGCGGCATCAGTGTCAGACATTTTCGTTACGGAGACGCGCGGTGTCCCGTACACCACACCCGACTATTTCGTTCTGTGCACCCCTTGCCAAACGAGGCACCTGAAGAGCAATTTTTGGCATTGGTGCTAATCAGAAGCCGAGTTCCTGAATCCTGCATCTCTTCGAGACTGGTTAAAGATAAATATGTCGCAGGTCCGAAAAACTCGATAGAAGGAAAGCTGATGAGCTGAGGGCTGGCATCGCAGCGAGAGGGATCCAGAGCACATTTACAAGCCGGAAACAAAAAAAAAAGAAAAGGAAACAGGCATTATTCCGATATTCGAGCGCGGGGAGTCGAACCCCGGGCTGCGCGCTATCGCTTAACACTCAATATCGCCCAGTAAAGCAGACGCGCGGTGTTCCGTACACCACACCCGATTCTTTGCTCTCTTTGGTCCTCTGCCAAGTGACGATTTGGATAGCGCATCTTAGAGCCCTGCTACGTATACTCAGCAACCGAGGTTCCAAATCTGCGGGGTGACTAAATGTTGTCGCGTTATTTCTTGGAAGAACCGAATCAAGACCGCGCGAGGGGGCGTGTAAGTGCCAGTGCGCGCGCCAACAACGTCGAAGGGAAGAAAAAAAGAAAAGAAAAAAAGTCATTTCAATGTCCAGATTTCGGGCGCGGGGAGTCGAACCCCGGGCTGTGCGCTATTGCCTTACTAGTACTCAGCAAGGAAGACGCACGGTGTTCCATACACCACACCCGATCCTTTAGCCTGTTCGTCCTTTGATTAGGCGAGGGACTTAGAGCGCAACTTTGGCAGGGATGCAACTCAACGGGGAGCTTCGAGATTCTTGTGATGTTGGTTGAATGACTTTTGCGGTGACCTAGGAAAAGAAAAAAAAAATGAACGCGAAGCCACGCGTTTCAGGTGCAAGCCGCGGGCCCCCAGGATCCACAATTCGAAGTCAGAGGAAATGCCATGCGAGGACAAAAAAAATCTGTCCTTCCGACCATTCGAGAGCGGCGCGTCGAACGACTTGCGGGGAAACAGTCCGAACGCCGGCCGGGGACAAGAGATTCTGAAGCTTTTTGGTTTTGTTTTGTTTTCAGAAGAAAACGCATTGGAACCTGGAGACAGAATTCGAGTGCGGGGAGTCGAACCCCGGACTGCGCGTTATCATTCGCCGTGTCTTCTCCAAGGAAACGCGCGGTGTTCCGTACACCACACCCGATTATTTACCCTGCTTGTCCCCTTGCCAAGTGAGGACGCAAACTGCCAGTGGGCATTTCCTAGGGCTGGTATTCAGCAACCGCTTTTCCAGTGGGTGAATAAATCTTCAAGCTGCTGCATCAGGTTTTGAAGACAGCGTCCGAGTATAAGTAATGAACCGGCTAGCGGAGGGTGCCGTGCGCCGAGTCGAATTTGAAGACGAGCAAAAAGCGTTTTACTGCATTATTCCATTCGGCCGCGGGGAGTCGAACCCCGGACTGCGCGCTGTCATTGACCATTTATTCGGACTTAAGAAGGCGCGCAGTGTGCCGTACACCACACCCGATTATTTCCCCTGCTTGTCCCCTCGCCAAGTATGTACGGACGCGAACTGGGCATTTCCTAGCGCTGGTATTCAGCAACCGAATTTCCACTGGGTGAATAAATTTGGTCGCGTCATTTCTCGGACGGACAAATTAGGCCCGCGCGACGGGGAGTATAAATACCAAGTTGGATCTGTGGAAAGGGACAAGACTGTGGTTCAGTAATGCCGAAGAGAGAAAAAGTCTTCATCCAGGTCGAAATCGGGCGCGGGGAGTCGAACCCCGGACTGCGCGCCACCGGTGCCAGAGATCTTCGGTATGGAGACGCGCGGTGTTCCGTACACCACACCCGATTCTGTACTCTCTTCGGTCCTCTGCCAAGTGACGATTTGGATAGCGCATCTTAGAGCCCTGCAACTGAGCAACCGAGGTTCCAAATTTGGGGGTGAATAAATGTGGTCGCGTCATTTCTTGGAAGAGCCGAATCAGGACCTCGCGAGGGGGCATGTAAATGGCAGTGCGCGCGTCAACGTCGAAGGGATGAAGAAGAAAAAGAAAGAAAAAGTCAATTCAATTCCCTGAATTCGGGCGCGGGGAGTCGAACCCCGGACTGCGGGCTATCAAGCAAGAGAAAGCGTGAAAGAAGACCGCGCAGTGTTCCGAACACCACACCCGAGTATTGATCCTGTTCATTCCTCAAGTAAGTGAGGCACGCTTGACGAATCTCGCGCGAATTTTTTTTTTGTACCGGTGCTACTAAGTATCGGCATTTCTGTGGTCGCTCATTGAATTCCTTTGCAGCAAGCGTTCTAAGACAACAGAGTACGGTCCAATCTCGAGTGGGGTTACGAGAAAAAAAAATTCAAGGGGTACCATAAATTCGGGCGCGGGGAGTCGAACCCCGGACTGCGAGTGAATATATCGTCGACAGTATAATAACCCGCTGTGTGCCGTACACCACACCCGCCTATTTCACCAGCTCGCCCCTTCTTTAAGGCAGCGCCTCTGGAGCGAATTTCGCAGCGTAGCCGGGGACCTCGGTCGGAATGTTCCTGGGTGAATAAATTGGGCAGTATCAGTTCAATTTTTTTTTTGGAGCGCCGGACCTCTAGAGGACATACACGGTGAGTTGTGGGCTGTCCATATCTACTCGCAGCAGCTGGAAGGAAGGTAATACTCTGATCCCGCGAAACGAAATAAATAAATAAATCACGGATACACCAGTCATTCGGGCGCGGGGACAGATTTGATCCTATTCCCAATTGGAGTTTCACAAACAGAGACAAAGTCTCTGGTTGGGCTCAGAGTACCGAAAATGTCTCGGATTCGGCTTATGTAATCACGCACTGCACGTGCACATGCCGTCTTCGCCGACGCGGGGTAACTCAGCTTCTCCCAACAGGTGGAATGCCTCAAAATTATGAGTGATTTCCTGGACAAATTGGCCATTGTCCCCATATTTATAGTTTCAAAAATCTGTTCACTTCTAGATAGTTCCGAACTTGTAGGGTCGCCGCCATGCACGGATCTACGGCATCTTCACGGCATTGCCCATTCCGCCGACTATAATTTGATCCGGGCCTTCAGGATGCCCACGGCTCCTATCAATTTTGCGGCGGAAGGCGGAGTTTACATGTTCTACTCATTCTTTCCGCTGGGCACCTTCTAATCCAATTTTGTCTCAGAATCATTCACCAGAATGCCAGCTATCGATATTGCCTCTCACATTGTGATTCATGTTCCGATCAACTGGGTTGTTATCGGCCACTTCTGCAACAAATCACTGCCCAGAAGTCCTTGGAGGCCATTTTTAATCACACAAAGAATCCTAGATGAATCCTGAATGGTTTGGAAGAGATCTGTAGACTCAGGATATTAAATACCTCCGGAAACTCTCGAATTGTGCTAATGGACGATAACATGGTCGATAACCTGTTGCTGACATCACGCGGTTATCAACTCGGACCATCCCACTCTCGTCCCACTCCTGCTCGCCCGCTAGCACACTGGACTCCACACCAGCACCCTCAACTTGTCAAGGGCTGCACTCGAGCAATTCTACATGTAGTGGCCGTAAAAATCGGGTTCAAACAACCTTCCTCGGCACTTCAAGTGAATTAGGCTACAATAACTTGGATGACGACCGTGTGCCTGCGCCTGCTCGGTCAGCCTCTGGGGTCAAGATATGCCCATTCCTACATATTCACCTCCCCTAGGTCGTCTTATCGACCCCCGATACCCTGAACTGCTGAAAAAACTACTAGTAGCCGGTATAAACTCGGCAGATGATGTGATACAGCATCCCCGAAACATTTTGCCCACTCGTCTCGTCGCTGCAACAAGGCCTTGGACTTAAGAAGAACAACTTAGGGCTCCAATTTGGTTCTCTAATTAATGGCCCCACTCTGTCTGGGTTTCCTTTGCAACTTTTGCAAGTCTGGCCATCTCATTTTGATCCTTTTGCCAATCTTGCGAACTGGAACAGCAATATCACCTGCGGGTTATCCAATCAGTACCCAGGGCCTAGACGATTCCATCACTTCGCTGTGCATGTGTCCATCTCCTTTGCGTGCATCTGGTTTTGCTAACATCGTACATCTTGGGATTTTGTTTGGTAGATGTTCACCAACAACACCGTGAATTTACAGAACCACAGGGAGAGAAATAATATCTCCCCTCCCATGATTCTTTGTCTTTCGACTCCACAGAATCTCCTGTGGGTGTGCATTGTCTCGACTACGACAGACACGGGCTCCTGACGCGATGTATGCCAGTAACAGGCGATGTGCTCGTGTTACCACCTGGACCGTGCAAGTAATGACTTGACAGTCAGGTGAAAGCATTTGGCCGCTGTTTCAAGCCTGTCAATTTTTAATACTGATTGCAAGACACTTTGCCTTCTGATTGTACATATCTGGGATGTATCGTAACTTCCATATTATTGATGCTGAATGTGAATTTCTGTGACTGATATGAGTTCTCTTGAAGTCTCCCTCCCTCCTTCCTTTTTTTTGTTCTTTTTCGTGTTTGTCCTCACTGATAGTACCCAATGCATTGAAATAAAAACCCGTATTGTTACAATGCCTCATCAATGCTCTCAACTCTAGTTGCTCAAGAGTCACTGAGTCAACATACGACCAATTGATGTTGGGAAAGATCTTGGAAACCAGGATTCTGGGATTTACACCACGGTTCATTACTTATATTACCCTCGAAATCACATTTGCACCACATTGAGTCCTAAAGTGCTGTTTATCACCGTCTCACCGGTTCACATTTGATTGTTCAGCTTCCTACACTGAAAAAGTAAAAATAATAAGTCCCTCTTCTCACTTAATTTTTTTCAGCTATATTCTGTTTGTGCCCCGCCGCTTGCCGGCCAACCACTATCATAGTAGTCCGGATTGACCCGAGCACTTAGCCCGCGCACGACGGGGTTTGTCTCCGCTAAGCTTCGGTTCGTTGCATTAATCAGTGGCAAGTGTTCGCAACCACTAACGTTGACAGTTCTATAAATATCGAGGACACCAATATAAGAAGATGGAGGAACATATCAATCAACCATCATACCTCCCTCTCGACAGTTCTACAATGTATACACAAGCCGAGGACAGGAGTCAGAGCTCCCGGGGCTTGGTGAGCACATGCTGTTGGATGCAAATATGGATTAATCCCAATTTTTAACTATGGTACTAGGACTGGGAGAATCCAGATTTATTTGACGGGCTCAAACTGCTTGTGGAACAGACACCCTCAGAACATCCCTATCTTTCTATATATCATGAATTGCTGGGGCAAGCCTTGATAAGAAAATTCAAGAGTTTGGGGGACTTGGATGATCTACAGGCCTCACTGCAGAACAGTCAGGCAGCTTTAAACCTGACCCGAAATGATGATCCTGGAAGATCTGACCGGTTGCGAGATCTTGCTACATCATTGGATATCGGTATCAAATGCTGGGAGAACTTCGAGACCTGGAGAATGCCCTGCAGAACTTTCAAGAAGCACTGGGACTAATGCCAGAAGGGCACAACAGCAAAGCAAGGTGTTTGCAAAACCTTGCAGTGTGTTTCACACTTCTGTACCAGAGGCTGGGAAACTTGAAAGATCTGGGAGCGGCTCAGGACAGCCATCAGGCTGCCATAGAACTCGCCCTTGAGCCACCTTTGCAAGACCTTGCCTTTCGAGATCGATATCAGAGGTTGGGTGATTTTATTGACCCCACTGCTGCTTTACAGAATTTTCAAGCTCTCCTGAATGAAACTCCAGTTAAACACTCTGATCGAGTTGCCCATCTTCAAAGCCTTGCAGTAATGCTTGGAGAGAAATATCAGAGGTTTAGGGACCTGAATGACCTAGAGACTGCATTACAGATAGCCCAAGAAGTTGTGGGTCTGACACCCAATGAACATCCCGCCAAAGCTATGCGTCTACAGCATCTAGCTGAATCTTTCCAAACCAGATATGAGGCAGTTGGGGACCTTTTCGATCTTGAAGCTGCACTGGAGAATTATCAGAGAGCTTTGGATCTGCTCCCAGATGATCATCCTGAATGTGTGGGGTGCATGCATGGTCTTGCATTGTGTTCTGCAGATCGATATAAACAACTGAGGGAGCTGAAAGACCTTGAGGCTGTGAAGGCTTATTACAACGCCTCATTCAGCAGACCAACAGCTACTCCGGAGTCATCCTGGAAAGCAGCACTTCACTGGGCTTCATTCGCAGAACAGTGGCAACCTGCAGACAGTTTATCTGCATACATGGCTGCCTTTCATCTTCTTCCCGAGATTATTTGGATTGGAAACTCCATTCCTATACGCCAGGATGCCATCCGCAGACTTGATGTAGGACAAGTCACTTCAAGGGCTGTCAAGGCATATATTGATCTTTCAAAGCTCACCTCTGCTGTCGAAGTAATGGAGCAAGGATTATCCACCACATTGCAGCAAATTCTTGAGCTGAAGCCCAATGTTGAGAATCTCCGTCCTGATCATGCAGATAGTTTGCGCAGACTTTCATATGAGCTGTACAGTGGAACATCTGCTGATCCAAGAAGTATTGCAAATGAAAGACATAACCTATTAGAAGATATTCGTGCACACAGCCAGGTCTAAAATACTTCCTACAACCTAAACCATATGATGCTCTTCAACGTGCAGCACATGGGGGACCTGTTATAATTCTGAACAGTCACAAACATGAATGTGATGGGATCATGATTCTTAATTCCACTTCAATGCCAGTTCATCTTCCACTTCCCAGTGTAACTCTTGGTATGCTGCAGTCACAACGGGAAATTCTCAAGGCCCTGCTTGGTCAATTCAATGTCAGAAGTAGAGGAGAGTCCACATCATCCAGACTCTTTGGCCGCCAGGAATGGTTTGGCACATCCAAAACTCTCGAGGAATGTTGGGCAGATCTATTGACTTGGCTCTGGACTCATGTTGTTTGTCCTGTCTATCAAGCTTTAGAAAAAGTTAGTCAAGCCATCTTAGCCATTTGTTTCTCTAAAACTAACACATCCGAATTATAGCATGGCATTGATCATGGCAGGCTATGGTGGCTCTCAACTGGGGCTTTTACAGGACTCCCCTTGCATGCATGCCCTCCGACCGATGAATTTATCCATTCATACACACCGACACTAGGATCTCTTGTGAATGCCTACACCAAGAAATCATCCAACTCTGCACCCAAGCTCGGCATTGTCGGGGTTACACATACGGGCCCTAGCGTAGCAAACTCTCTCAAAGGAGTAAAGGAGGAAGTTGAACATATCTTGCGTATTGCTAGCTGCCCTGTGGAGTGCCTTCAAGGGGAACAGGCTACAGCAGAGGCAGTAAAGCACCAGCTGCAGGAGTGTTCTTGGGCTCACTTGGCCTGTCACGGGAAACAAGATTTATTTGAACCCACCAAAAGCCATCTCCGGCTCTATGGAGGCATCCTGGAGTTGGACACAATCCTTCGGATGCCACTCTCGAATGCAGAGTTTGTGTTCCTTGCTGCATGTGAGACAGTGATGGGTGACACTGAACTTGAGAATGAGTCATTTCACCTTGGCGGAGGTTTCATTGCTGCAGGATTCCAAGGTGCTATCGGGACTTTGTGGTCCATGAATGACCAAGATGGACCGCTGATTGCAGAGATTGTATATTCCCATCTGTTCCGAGGTGGACATCAGCCCAGCGCCAATGATGCAGCAGAGGCATTACAGCTGGCAGTGAAAGAGCTGAAGGCCAGACACATTCCTTACGAGCGCTGGATTCCATTTATTCATCTGGGTGTCTAAGTTGGTCTTTGTTTCGATCCCTGGAATATCAATGTACTTCATTTTCGTTCATCGTGTATTTCGCCTGACAGTCAAAGTCATATTTCTTTCCAACAGAAGCTTAGGCGCACGGTGTTCCGTACATGTACCCGAATAATTACCCTGCTTGTGCGAAGTGAGGATTCGAAGGGAGTTTTAGGGCCCTACAACCCAAAACCCGAGGTTAGAGTTTCCAAGGTGAATACATTTGTCGCGTCATTTCTCGGACGGACAAATTAAGACCGCGTGAAGGGGAGCATAATCCCAGGCTATGGTAGGGCTGAACGCCTCAATGCACAGAGAGAAAAGTTGGCCGCGATGAGGCCATCATTCGGGCGCGGGGAGTCGAACCCCGGACTGCCGGGCAGCCTTTCAGGAAATGTTCAACAAGGAGGCCCGCGGTGTACCGTACACCACACCCGATTATTTCGTTCTGTGCACCCCTTGCCAAACGAGGCACCTGAAGAGCAATTTTGACCGCAGTGGTGCTAATCAGAAGCCGAGTTCCTGAATCCTGCATCTCTTCGAGGCTGGTTAAATATAAATATGTCGCAGGTCCGAAAAACTCGATAGAAGGAAAGCTGATGAGCTGAGGGCTGGCATCGCAGCGAGAGGGATCCAGAGCACATGTACAAGCCGGAAAAAAAAAAAAAGGAAACAGGCATTATTCCGATATTCGGGTGCGGGCGGGCTGCGCGCTAACATGCAAAGGCAATCTGAATCGACGATATGAAGCCGCGCGGTGTACCATACACCACACCCCATTCTTTACCCTGCTTGTCCCCTTACCAAGTGAGCATTTGAACAGGGCATTTTGTAGTTTTGCTACCCCGAAGCTGAGGTCAAGATATTTGGATGAATATAGATATGCCGCAGGACCGAAGGACTCCACGCACAGAAGGAAAGCGGAGGGCGGCATCGCAGCGAGAGGGATCCAGAGCACATATACAAGACGAAAAAAAAAAACAAGGAATTCCCAGGCAGGCCTTATTCGGGCGCGGGGAGTCGAACCCCGGACTGCGAGTGGATATGTCGTCGACAGTATAATAGCCCGCGGTGTGGCGTACACCACACCCGCCTATTTCACCAGCTCACCCCTTCTTTAAGGCGGCGCCGCTGGAGCGAATTTCGCAGCGTAGCCGGGGGCATCGGAAGCGGAAGTCCGGATGTTCCTGGGTGGATATGGGCAGCATCAGTTCCAACTATGTGCAGCGCCGGCCAGCGACAGAGGGGATTAACGGTGAATTGGGGGCGAGGCCCACATGTACTCGCAGAGCTGGAGGAATGTAATAATCTGATACCGCGAATCGAAATAAGCAAAAAATCATGATGTACAAGCCATTCGGGTGCGGGGAGTCGAACCCCGGACTGCGCGCTACATTCAAAGAACTCCGACCTAAGAAGACGCGCGGTGCTCTGTACACCACACCCGAGTACTTGATCTATTCCCTTCTTCACCAAAGGCAGGGAGTCGGCGGGTCATTTGTGCGAGAAATGCGCCTCAAAAAAAGAAAAAGAAATCGAGACTTGAAGCCGTGCAACGGACGTTCCGGATGTCCGCCTGCGTGAATAAATTGTGCAGCAGCAGTTCGCATTTTTCTTTGTAGCGCCGGAGCTCTAGGGAGCATACACGGTGATTTATGGGCTGCTTCCATATCCACTTGCAGCAGTTGGAGGGGCAATATTAGCCGCTACGAACAAGGGAATCTGGGATATCGACAATCCGGGCGCGGGGAGTCGAACCCCGGACTGCGCGCGTACAATCGTCCCACAGACAAATTAAGGAGACGCGCGGTGTGCCGTACACCACACCCAATTATTTCACCCGTCCGTTCCTTGGATAAGGTAGGCACTTTAGACACTCGGATGGCCAGTCCCAGCTTTGAGTATTATGGCCCCTGTGCACGCGTGCGCGCCCGGCTGTAAGTATAGGCGTTATGGCGTTGGAAGTTTGGGCCCGCTGGCCGCACGCCCCGGGAGGCGGGTGGGCATCCCGACGGCTGGGACGGCTGGGGATTCTTCGGCGCTCAGGGCTCAGGGGCTTTGCGCGGGAACGTGCACCAGCACTCGAGCCCGCGAAAGGGAACACAAGGGACGGGCACGAGCGCAAGGGACGGGCACGAGAATACCAGTATGGCCCATGGGCGAGGGAGGAAGGAGGAGAATGGGAGGCGGGGCTTTATGATCAGTTCGCACTCGCATGCGCCGTGGGGACGAAGATGCAAATGCAATCGCGCGATTTGCGAGTGGTGCGGCGAGGGACGACGGCATGAAAGGGGTGGGTTTACGCTGGGCGCGGGCCTGCGACCGGATTCCGAGGCATATAGGCCGACGCTGTTTTCGGCGCGATTAAGATCAAGACAAGATTAATATTATCGCCTACCATTAATGCGCGCGGCCCGGAGATTCGACGCGTTATGTGCGGGTTGACGAGATCCGGCGCAAGGGAGGCCGTCACATTAATATTCACATTTGAGGCGCGCACGAGGATAGTATTAGAACAGGCAGATGCCGGACGACGGGTGTCACGGTAAGTACTGTATGTTCGGCGGCCATGAGAAATTCGAGTCGCCCATGAGCGTTCGTACGGCCAAGGACAGGGACAGGGGGATGCGAAGGCCGTGATACATAGGGGCGTGCTAGCTTCAAGTCGCACTCGCACGGAGGAAGGTTGCGTACGCGTACATCGCGCAGGGGATGGGGATTGGCTTGTGCGCGGGGAAGAGGTGGATCTTCGCCGTGCGCGGGACCGGTGCAGACTATTACTATCAGACACAGCCCAGGCTCGCATTAATTTCGGGGCGGGCGAAGCGAGAATAGAGCGGTATTATCTGATAGGTCGCCGGATATTCTGAGGGCGCACGAGAACAGGACCCGGACACGTACTATGTAGGCTCGAGCACGGCGATATCGATATCATCACGTCACCAGCACGAGAGAAGGGAGTGATAAGATTGTGTGTGTGGGGTATCTCCTGGTGTTGTGGGGTAACGTGATCAGGGCCGGGAAATCTTAATCGACGCCAGGAGAGTATTAATTTCGACCCAGGAGAAGTATGTAAGGGGAAGGAGAAGAGAAGCGGGCGTACGTGGCCGCACGCACGCCATTCGATTTGGATTCCTCGAGCCGTCGTTCCCTCACGGCATTGGTATTGGTATTTGCGCGGTTAAGAGCTCTCGATTCAGAGTCTGGACGCCAGATGTCAACGGCAGCGGCAACGGCGACCAAAAAGCGATCGCGCAATTCGGACGCACGGGAGAAGGGAGGGATGAGCAGACGGATGGGCGTGCGGGATATCGTCTGGCTTGGCTTGTGGGGAACGGGCGTGCGTACAGATGTGCACAGGGGAAGGAAAGGCATATGGCGGGACTCGCACGCTTGTGTGCCTCGTCTCACTATCAGAATCGCACGATTTACGATTAGCTCGAGGGCCGGCCAGGTACGCGGGTGGGGGTGGATTTACGGAGGCCCGGAGGAGTTTTGTTATAGCTACATAAGTTATAGGCCGACGTGCATTGGTTTTCCGGATCCGGTGCGATTAATCGATTAAGAGGAGATTAAGACCAGATTATTGTCTGATGCTTCATGCACTCGGCCCGGAGATTCGACGCCTTATGTGCGGTGTTCACGAGATGAGCGCGGAGATGGCAATCGTCCGACGACACGAGAACGGTGCGGAGAGGACTCGGCAATTGGATTGGACGAGGTGCGGATTATTATGCGTCGGCAATTCCTAGGGCTCACGAGGACGCCGTTCACGAGAACGAGAGCAGGACACGTAGAGCACCCGGAATACCAATGCGGCACGTCACGAGAGATAAGATTCGGATTCGCCAGATTCTAGTGCATGCGGGGTATCTTCTGGTAATCATGAATGAATGACAGCCTGGTAATCATATCTTATGGGAAACGTGACCAGGGCCGGTAAATCGACGAGTGACCAGGGCAATTCGAAGCAGGAGAAGTAAGGAGAAGTAGTGGAGAAGGGGAAGGAGAAGCGGGCGTACGTGGCCGCACGTACGCCATTCGATTTCGACTTCCTCGAGGTGACGTATCCGGAATTTGCGCGGTGGGGACGTCGTCTGTCGCTCTTATTGTCAAGCCCAGACAGAATCTCGAGCTTTCGAGGTTGTCAACGGCAACGGCGACTAAACGGCGACGAGGACGACAGCGTTAATTAATGAGAATGTGGCACCACGAGGAGGCGATCAATGGCCGGCGCGTAAGCACGCTTGCGTCACCTTTAATGTCGATCATGTGCAGTGAAACGCCGAAACAGGCGCCACTTCGCACGCCGGCGTGCTTATCGTTCTGCTGTTGTGCGAGTTGCACAGCGCCAGTGCGGGGCTGTCGAGGGACCGATGTATGGACGAATGAATGGGGGATCTGCGAGACACACGGATGTAGACAGGCGATCAGGTTGGCGAGGCAATGAGTGGAGAAGCTTACGACGAGGCCGGATCAACGCCGGGGTGCAACGGCCGTACTGCGACGGATACATATAGCTGTCACGCATCAATTGTGCCCTGCTCGCTCGCCCCACGTACGCTTGCTTGCTTGCCTTCCGCTCGCCTGGTCCTTCGTCTGGTCCTCGACGCCCCCGCCGCCGCCGCGATGTTCATCCTCCCCGCGCACGCGCAGCCCTTCGCCACCGCCCCGCCCGCGCCCGCATGGCGCCTGGGCCTGCCGCCGCTGCAGACGTGGCGCACCCCGCTCGCGCTCGTCGCCGCGCTCCTCGTGCTCGCCGTCCTCCGCGCCGCCCTCGCCCTCGCCGCCGCCGCACGCCGCCGCCTCGCCCTCCCCGTCGCCGACAAGCACGTCGCCGTGGCCGCCGCCGCCGTGAAGCAGGAGAAGGCCCCGCGCAGGTGGCTCCCGTCCCTCGCGTGGGAGACCCTCCCCTTGGTCCCTGCACCCGCACCGATGACGAAGCCCGCACCCGCACCCGCACCGACACCCGCAATGGCACAGACACAGCCCCAAGCGCCGCCACGCACGGCGACGCCCGTCGCGCGCGCAGGCCCTGTCCGGCGCCCCGAGCCCACCCTGTCCGCGCTTGCCGTCGACGCCCCGCGTACGTTTCCTTCTCGTCTCGAGTGTTACGAGGTTACTGAGAAGAGTTGGATGCAGTGCCGGCGCTGTACGAGTGCCAGACGCCCGCGTCGATGGCCAAGATGATCATGAGCCGCCATGTGCGTATTCTCTCCTTGTTTTGCTTCCCTCTGTCCTCCTCTCCCTCCCGTCCCTCCTTTCCTTCATTCGAGGAGCTTCCGCTTTGCATCCGCCCGGCGTCTCCTGTCCTGCCCTGTCCTTGTCCTGTCCCCTTATCGTGGCGCCACATTGCCTTCCGCCCATCCATCCTACGTCCTGCACTCCTTATCGCGCCCCACTCTCCCCCCGTACCGCTCTCGTCCCGCACGTTCGCGCCTGTTCCTGTCTGTCTGTCTGCCGCTATCTTTATCTTTATCGCACCCGCCCGCACGTCCATCTATCCCTACCCTGCGCCGCTCCCCCGCACTCCTTCCGCGTATCGTGCATCCTCCATGTATCCTAGTCCCCGTCCCCGGGCGCAGGGAGGACGGGCGCCACCATGTACTCTATCACCCACCCGTCCATATCCTTATCGCTCCGCACTCCGTCCGCACCTCCACCCTCCTATGTATTCATTATCCATTAATCCCCTCCCGTCCTCCCCGTCCCCGTCCCCGTCCTCCCCGTCGTGCTCCATTCCACCGTCAGAGAGCGGTGACGTGGCACTCCACCATCACCGCATCGCATCATCTTTTTTTTTTGGCTCGGCCGGCGTCATCGCGTCATCTCATCATCTGGTCGTTCCTCCATCCCTTGCTTCTCGTCTTCCTTTCGCACCCCTCGCACGGGCTTCATTTTGCTGCCCTTCTCCCTTGCTCCGTTCCCCCGCCTTCGTTTTCTTCCGTGCACCCTACCTCCACCCTCCGCGCTCCGATGTTCCGATGTTACCCCGCCCCGTCCCTGCCCCCGTCCTCCTCTCTTCTATCTTATCATTCAGCCTTACTAACCCACCCCCGCGCAGACATACCGCCGCCCGTCCCCGCCCTCCGCACGGCGCGCGTCCGCGCCGCCTGTATGACGCCCGCCCCGGCCCACACCAACACAAACCAAACAAATAACCAAATACACAAATGCACAAATGATAAAGAAAACGAGATATGATGAGGAGATGAAGACGAATTTATTGTACGCGAATCTAAATCTAACGACGATGCCCGCCCTGTGTCCGCCCTCGTTGGGGCGGACGGGGCGGAAGTGGGGGTGGGGGTGGAGTGGGTTTGGGAGACGGAGTGGGCGGGGGGAGCAGGGGAAAGGAAGGAGGAAGAAGGGGGAACGGACCTTGCGCTATCTTTATGCTATTTTTCGACGACGAGGAGAGGAGAGTAGATTGGAGTTTTTTTTATTATATATATTTTTCTTCGTTTTTTTTTTTTTTAAGGAGTGGGTGTTGTGAGGGAGGACAGAGCGGGCAGGGAGGAGGTGTCTCGCCCCTCGCACGTCCTGCGAACTTGAACGCGATCACGAAGCGGGGAGGTCCGTCTGCCTTCCTGCACCGCGGAAATTCGTTGACCTCGGCTTCTGAGTTAACGCTGCACCACAGCCAAAATCGCGCTCCAAGGCCCGGGTTTCACCAAGGGACGAGGAGGGGAAGGACTCGGGTGTGGTGTACGGAACACCGCACGTCTTCTTGGTATCGATAAGAAGGGGAGTGCACATGCGCAGGCCGGGGTTCGACTCCCCGCGCCCGAATGGAGTAATGCAGTAAAACGCTTTTTTTCTCCAGGGGTTCGACTCCCCGCGCCCGAATAATGGTGCACGCCATTGATATTTTTCGCGCCAATCCCTCCCGATGCGATGCATGCCAGTCCAACGGCCGTTTCCCGCCCCGTCCAGTCCTTCGCTTCAAGAGATGTAGGTGCTGCGCTGCGAAACTTATTCAACTAGCCTCGAAAAACGGGGTTCTAAATAATAAATTCAGAAAATGTCCTACCTAAATCCTCAGTTGGCAAGGAGACGGGGAGGGTAAGTGCTCGGGTGTGGTGTACGGAACACTGCGCGTCTGCTTTACTGAGCGACGTTGAGTGTTAAGCGATAGCGCGCAGTCCGGGGTTCGACTCCCCGCGCCCGAATGAGCCTGGCGCAGCATTTTTTTTTTTGCTCTCTTCAGAGGTCGGTTCCTGGCCATGGAGCTCCCACAGCGTTGCGTCATGCTCTTCTTTTTCTGTCTCCTAGGTCACTCAGGAAAATGTTCATTCAACCGACATCACAGGAATCTCGGGGCTCGCCGGCTGAGGATCCGGAGCAGTTGCGGAAAAATTCCCTGTCCAAATCCTCACTTAGCCAAGGACTGAACAGGGTAGATATTCGGGTGTGGTGGACGGAACACCGCGCGCCTTCTTCACTGAGGAAAACTAGTAGCGTCAGCGCGCAGCCCGGGGTTCGACTCCCCGCGCCCGAATGACCATTGAGCAAAGACGATTTTATTTTATTTTTACATTTGGTTTTTCAGAGTCTGATTCTCTGCGGGCCGGGCGTTGCACTTGGGACGCTAGGAGACATGCACTTTGCAATTGCTCGCCCCGAAATTCGTGCGCTCGAACTTCGGGCTGGTGGAACGGCCCGGGCTCAACCCGGGTCGAGGGAAACGCAACTTCTGAATTGCAGCATTGCGAAATCAGCTTCAAAGTCCCTGCCTTAACCGAGGCACGCACAGGGTAAGTACTCGGGTGTGGTGTACGGTACATAGCGCGTTACCTTTCATAGGAACGACCGATAACGCGCAGTCCGGGGTTCGACTGCCCGCGCCCGAATAAAACCTGCCTGGGAATTCTTTTTTTTTTCGGCTTGTACATGTGCTCTGGATGGATTCGCGTCAGCGCTGTTTCCTTCTGTCGAGTTCTTCGCTCCTGGGCCTGGGGCATACCTATATTTAACCAGCCTCGAAGAGATACAGGATTCAGGAACTCGGCTTCTGATTAGCACCAATGCCAAAAATTGCTCTTCAGGTGCCTCGTTTGGCGAGGGTGTACAGAACGAAATAGTCGGGTGTGGTGTACGGTACATAGCGCGTTTCCTTTCAAGAATGACAGGTGATAACGCGCAGTCCGGGGTTCGACTCCCCGCACCCGAATGCGCCGAGGGAACTTCATTCTTTTTCGATCCTACGAACTTTCTCTCGACAAGTTCGATTCGGGATCCTGCAGGCACGGTGAGACTCAAGGCCCTCTCCACCCCTTCACATTTATATTCGCGGTAGGACGCCGCGAACGGCTAATTTGCAGTACAGTAAAACCGGATGCGACAAGATTTTAATTTATTCACCCAGGATATCCGCGACGTATGTAGCACCCCTGCCAAAATTGCTCACCAAGTTCCTGCCTTGACGAAGGAATGAACAGCCGGATTACCCGGGTATGGTGTACGGCACATCACGCCCCTTCATATCATCGATTGCCTTTGAATGTTAGCGCGCAGTCCGGGGTTCGACTCCCCGTGCCCGAATAAATCCTGCTTCGAGTTTCTTTTTTTTTCGTCTTGTACATGTAGCTTCGATTGCTCTGGATGCGATGCCAGCCGTCAGCCCGTCAGTCAGCTTTTCTTCTGTGTGTGGAGTTCTTCCGCTCCTGCGACGTACTTATATTCAACCAAATACTTGACCTCAAGCAAAATGCCCTCTTCTAATGCTCACTTGGCAGATGAACAGGCTGGGTAAATAGTCGGGTGTGGTGTACGGAACACCGCGCGTTTCCTTGCAGAAGAGCAGACACAACGGATGACAACGCGCAGCCCGGGGTTCGACTCCCCGCGCCCGAATAATTAATGCTTGTTTCGGCATTTTTTTTTTTCGTTTTTTCCCCCCTCAGCCTCGAATTCTCTCGGGCCAGACTTTAAGAACATAGGAGAAACTCGCTTGCCTGACCCGAGATTCGTGCGCTCGAACGTCGTGCTGAAGGAGCGGCACAACCAGGGTCGAGGTGAAACTCAACTTCTGAATTGCAGCACTGCAGATTTGGCTTCAAGTCCCTGCTTTAACCAAGGAAAGAAGAGGGTAAATAATCGGGTGTGGTGTACGGTACATAGTGCGTTACCTTTCATAGGAACGACCGATAGCGCGCAGTCCGGGGTTCAACTCTGCCTGGGAATTCTTTTTTTTTTCGGCTTGTACATGTGCTCTGGATCCCTCTCGCTGCGATGCCACGCCGCGTAAAGGCGCCCTCCGCTTTCCTTCTGTGGAGTTCTTCGCTCCTGGGGCATACCTATATTTAACCAGCCTCGAAGAGATAGGATTCAGGAATTCGGCTTCTGATTAGCAAAACTACAAAATACCCTGTTCAAATCCTCACTTGGCAGATGAACAGGTTGGGCAAATACTCGGGTGTGTACGGAACATAGCAGGTATTCATACAGTGATACATACTCGGCGTCAGACATTAGCCCGCAGTCCGGGGTTCGACTCGCCGCGCTCGAACGGAGGCGTCGAGGACCAGACGAAGGACCAGGCGAGCGGAAGGCAAGCAAGCAAGCGTACGTGGGGCGAGCGAGCAGGGGACAATTGATGGGTGACAGCTATATGTATGCGTCTCAGAACGGCCGTTGCTCAATTTTTTTCCACCTCCCACTTAAAAAAAAAAATTCATTTGTTTATGGTCTGACTACGGGAGACTAGGCCGTTGCACCCCGGCGTTGATCCGGCCTGGTCGTAAGCTTCCAAACTCATTGCCTCGCCAACCTGATCGCCTGTCTATATCCGTGTGTCTCGCAGATCCCCAATTCATCCATACATCGGTCCGTCGACAGCCCCGCACTAGGCCCCCGGTCACTCAGGCCTCAGTCGGTCCGCTGTAAGGTAAATCAATGCTCAAAATTTGCCTTGTCTACGTCCGTTTTGTAAGGTAAATCAACGCTCAGGACGTGCACAGTACGTCCGTCGTAAGGTAAATCGAGCGGAGGCTGTGGAAATTTTTTGAGC
Organism: Mycena latifolia; assembly: GCA_029289555.1. Classification (NCBI taxonomy): domain Eukaryota; kingdom Fungi; phylum Basidiomycota; class Agaricomycetes; order Agaricales; family Mycenaceae; genus Mycena; species Mycena latifolia. Next base: position 87,934 of record JARJLE010000198.1, read on the forward strand.
ATAGCACCTAATGGCCGGCCAAAATTGTGTTCAAAATGTGGACTTCGCCTTGAGGAATGTGTGCAAGGGGGCGGGGAAGCACCTAACCGGATAGGAAGGCAGTGGGGGCGAAAAACGCGAAAGAAATTGGCCCTGGCACCAATTTTTGGCACAGAAGTCAGTCTAAAGTCGGTCCGACGTAAGGTAAATCAACGTCAACGAGCCCAAAAATCGTAAGGTAAATCAACCAAAATTTGGGGCCTCCAGCGGACCGAGTTAGGCCTGAGTGACCGGGGGCTCCCGCACTGCAGCTGTGCAAGTCGCACAACAGCAGACGGTAAGTACGCCGGCGTGCGAAGTGGCGCCCTATGGCATTCCACATGATCGACATTAAAGGTGACGCAAGCGTGCTTACGCCCCGGCCATTGATCGCCTCCTCGTGGTGCCACATTTATTAATTAACGCTGTCTCGTCGCCGTTTAGTCGCCGTTGCCGCTGACGACCTCTCGTACTCGTCTCGACCCTTAACAGGCCTTAACGGTGAACCCCGCCTTTGCGTTGCGGGGACGTCCTAACCCCGCAAATTCTGGATACGTCATCTCGAGGAATCGAGTGGCGTGCGGCCACGTACGCCCGCTTCTCTCTTCTCCTTCCCCCTTATTTGAAGGCTCTTCTCCTTCGAATTCTATTCTCCTCGCTCGTCGATTTCCCGGCCCTGGTCACGTTTCCCCACAAGAGGATTACCAGAAGATACCCCGCATGCACACCCCTGCGTGAATCCGAATCTTATCTCTCGTCCGAATAGCTTGTGACGTGATGATATCGATATCACCGTGCTCGAGCCTAGTACGTGTCCTATTCTCATGAACCCCGGCGACTTACTTACCAGATAGATAATACCGCTCTGTCCCCCATCTTCCCTTGGTCGCCGAAATTAATGCGAGCCCGGGCTCTATCTGTATCTAATAATCTGCACACCTATAATCTGCATACCTCCACCTAATCTGCATACCTCCGCTCCCGGTCGCGGTCCCGCGCACGACGCAAATCCACCCCTGCCCCGCCCCGGGCAGCGCGCGCCCGCCCACAACCCAACCCCCGGCACGGCTCCGTATGAGTGCGCCTTCAAGCCCCTGCTGTATCCCGGCCTTCCCTCCCCATTCCCCTGTCCTTGGCCGTACACGCGATTTCTCACCGCCCCCAAACGTCCCGTCCCGTCCGGCGTCCACGTCCACGTGTTCCACGCAGATGCGGATTGGTCTTCCGACACGCGCGATCCAGGCCAGATTAAGATCAAGACAAGATTATTGCCTGCTATTAACACCATTAACAAATGATTAATGCACGCGGGCCGGAGATTGTGCCTTATGTGCGAGTTTACGAGATCGGCGCGGAGGCGAGTTCATGAGATCAGCGCGGAGGCTCCGGCGCAAGGGAGGCCAATCCATCGCATTCACATTTGCGGCGCGCACGAGGATAGATATAGCTATACTCATCCCGGCGGTCGGGGGCCCGCCGTGAATTATCGCGTGCCTGGCCGTCCCAGGCGCGCACCTCGAGCCACTCGCAAATCGCGCGATTGCATTCGCATTTGCATATGTGCCTCGTCCCCACGGCGCATGCGAGTCATGCCAAATACCTCAACCCACATTCCCCCCTTTCCTCCCTCGTCTCTCCCGTCCCTCGTCCCTCGCCTCCTCGTGTTCGTTCTTCGGTGCACGTTCGCCGTACATCTGCTCCCGCGCAAAGCCCCTGCCCCTGAGCCCCGAAGAATCCCCAGCCGTCCCAGCCGTCGGGATGCCCACCCGCCTCCGAGCTTTCCGCGCCGGGTGTGCGGCTAGCGGGTCCAAACTTCCAGGGCCGTAACGCCTATACTTACAGCTAGCTTCGCGGCGCCGGCTCCGCTCCGCACTGGGGGCGCACACTCCGGTGCGCACGCGTGGCCATCCGAGTGTCTAAAGTGCCTCCCTTATCCAAGGAATGAGTAGACTAGGTATAGATGCTCGGGTGTGGTGCACGGCACACCGCGCGTCTTCATATCCTTGCAAGAACGCGCAGACCGGGGTTCGACTCCCCGCGCCCGAATTGTCGATATCCCAGATTCCCTTTTTCGTAGCGGCTAATATTACCCCTTCAGCTGCTGCAAGTGGATATGGAACTGGCCCCCATAAATCACCGTGTATGCTCCCTGTTGCTGGCCGGCACTACAAAAAAAAAATGCGAACTGATGCTGCACAATTTATCCACCCAGGAACATCTAGAACTTCCGCTTCCGATGCCCCCGGCTACGCTGCGAAATTCGCTCCAGCGGCGCCGCCTTAAAGAAGGAACGAAGGGACGAAATAATCGGTGTGGTGTACGGCACACCGCGGGCTATTATACTGTCGACGATATATCCACTCGCAGTCCGGGGTTCGACTCCCCGCGCCCGAATTCTGGGCATTGAATTGACTTTTTTGTCTGTCTTTTCTTTTCTTTCTTCCCGTCGACGTGGTTGGCACGCGCACTGGCATTTACACACCCCCTCGCGCGGTCGTGGTTGAAATGACAAGACAACATTTATTCACCCCGTATTAAATTTGGAACCTCGGTTGCTGAGTAGCGGGGCTCTAAAATGCGCTATCCAAATCGTCATTTTGGCAGAGGACCGAAGGGAGTACAGAATCGGGTGTGGTGTACGGAACACAGCGTGTCTTCGTTAATGGCAGTGATCAAGAAATTTGCAGCGCGCAGTCCGGGGTTCGACTCCCCGCGCCCGAATTTATGGTACCCTTTGAATTTTTTTTTCTCGTAACCCGACTCGAGATTGGACCGTACTCTTTTTTCTTAGGACGCTTTGCTGCAAAGGAATTCAATCAGCGACCACAGAAATGCCTAGGAAATGCCGATACTCAGTAGCACCGGTACAAAAAAATCCGCTCGAGATTCGTCAAGCGTGGCTCACGTACTCGAGGAATGAACAGATGAAATCATCGGGTGTGGTGTACGGCACACCGCGGGTCTTCATACAGAATCCTTCGAGAAATGAGGATAATGCGCAGTCCGGGGTTCGACGCCCCGCGCCCGAATCCTGGGAATCGAAATGACTTTTTTTCTTTTCTTTCTTTCTTCCCTTCGCCGTTGTTGGCATTTACACGCCCACTCGCGCGGTCCTGGTTGAAATGACAAGACAACATTTATTCACCCCGTAAATTTGGAACCTCGGTTGCTGGGTAGCGGGGCTCTAAAATGCGCTATCCAAAATCCTCACTTAACCCAGGATAAAGCGTCGGGTGTGGTGTACGGTACACAACGCGTCTCGGTAACGCGGCTAAAGCGTCAGCGTGCAGGCCGGGGTTCGACTCCCCGCACCGGGCTGAGGCCCGACTCTGACAAAGCCCGATTACTGATTCTCCGGGCGATGACCGATGTGGCTTCTTTCCTCTCTTTGGGTTCGTTCGGCCATACATTCTTACACCGAAGCTTCTAAAGCATTCAATCAGCTGAGAGACACTCAGACCATAAAAACACACCAACACAAGCCCATGTAGTCCATCTCAATCCAGTCCATTATGTCCGCTCAAACAAATCTTGCTCTTATCGTCGATGCGAAGCCCTTGTCTCGCACTATCAAGGATAGAGGCGTACCCACCCCGGGGCCGGAAGAAATCCTTGTTCGTGTCGAAGCCGCGGGACTCAATCCGGTAGATGCGCGCATTGGCAACATCGATATTCCAATGTGGCCTGACAGGCCTACCGTTCCTGGCAGTGAAGCTTCTGGTGTCATTGTGGCCATCGGTAACGAGGTCAAGGGATTCAAGGTTGGCGATAAGGTGTAGGTCGCTTTCGTCTTCTTCGGCAAATATATTCACCCTCTCACATACCTTCTCTAGCGCCTTTGAAACCGCCGGTCAGAAAGTGGATGTATCATCGTATCAACAGTACAGTCTTGCACACTCGACCATTGTCACAAAAGTAAGGTCCCGTGGCTGGACCATCAATTGTCTCTGACGCATTTTTGCCTAGTTGCCGCCCAACATATCCCTGGAGGAAGGTGCCTCTATTCCCGTAGGATTATTCACAAGCTATCACGCCTTGTATTCTCAACCTCCATATGGGGGTGGTCTCGTTTCCGCTATGTCCCCAGGTGGGCGTGGCAAGTACGCTGGTCAACCAATCGTAATTTTGGGCGGTGCGGGTGCGACGGGCCATTTCGGTATGTATTTCTTTGCATGTCAACCTCGCTTCTCTCATGAATATTTCTTCCAGCTCTTCAACTGGCTAGGCTCTCCGGTTTCTCCCCCATCATCACCACCGCTTCTCTCAAGCACGAGACATTCCTGAAATCACTTGGTGCTACCCATGTCATTGACCGCTTCCTTCCTGACACCGAGGCTGTCAAAGCTGTCGCAGCCTTGGCTCCCACGCTTTCCGTCGTCTTCGACACCATTTCCATCAAAGAGACGGTGACGTTGGGATTCGAGATCCTCAAGGAGTCCAAAAAGTATAGCAAGGGCTCCAAGACACTCTTGCAGATCATTCCCATCTCCATCGCCGAGGCTGAGAGCGAAAGCATCAATATTTATATGGTATGGGCGTCATCGGCGTCGCCGCAATACAATGCGTTGTCCAGGGAGTTGTACTCACAGTTGGAAGGTTTGTTGGCTGACGGTACTATCAAGGTATGTCGTTCTTTCTTTCGACACAACCGATACTCACTCGGGGTCTGCAGCCAATGAAGATTGAAATCGTCCATGGTGGATTGAATGCATTGGAGGAAGCATTCAAAACGTTCGATAAGGTTTCGGGGGTCAAGCGTGTGGTCTTGCCTCAGGAGACCCGTGTTGTTTAGACTTCCAGAACCACATCTTAGTGAAACAGGCTTCGCCGTACTGCCTCAAGATTTGACGAGGGATAGGTAATTAAGCGGTTATAGTCTAAGTGGCCAGCTTCCCCATGTGGCCAGCTTCCCAGTGCAACCTATGTTCTTACCAGCATTCATTTGAGAATTCCCTTGGATATGTATCAAGGATTTTCCGCAATATACAATTCTGGAACTCCTCATTCTGCTTTTTCAACCCTCCATCAGCTTCCAGCGAGTTTTGCATCAATTTGGGTAACCTGGCATGTTTGCAATGAACGTTCAAACATTGGCTGGGCAGCTCTCCAAAACAGTACTGCACTCTGTGACTCTCCTCTTTTCTCCGCCAAATTTCCTAGACGGAGCATGCAGTCTCCTTTGTTTCGGTGGATATCCATTTTTGTAAATCCCTGCAAAGCCACAGTGAACAAGCTAGCTGCAGTCTTCATCTTCATGGGCAGAACAGATATTTCCAAGATACTGAAGGGACTTGTAAATTGTCCGCTTATGTTTAAGCTTCATGCCCTAGCAAAGAAAGACCACTGCCCAGACAAATGTACAATCAATATCGGTGGGACTCCAACACGTGACATCTCCCAGTCATTCTAGACAGTAGATACCAGTTTCAACAATAGTTCCCCTTGCTAAATTGAAGCACTGCAGAAGGAGCTGCTTTGCCACTAGAGTATTGCCTTCCCGAAGACTGAGATCTCCACAAATCATATTGTGCCCAAGCATCCCCACCGGATATCCCACTGCTTCAAATATTGACTTTGCTTGGTCCAGCTTCATATGCACACTGTGGGAACTTGCACCAGCCATGGTCTCAATCTCTGCAATATTAAGCAGGGAGTAAGCGTGGGCAGGGGCTTCTTTCTCAATACATATTCGTGACAGGATTTGAACATGTATGTTGAGAGCCTCAGTGTATTCAGATTTCTGCAAATGAACCTCTGCCTCCTCTGAAATAATAGAATGAAATATATCAGTTCTGGACAGTCCACATAGACCTAAAAGCTCCTGTGCTCTTTGGCATAAGATGATGCTGTGCTGATATTGACTAAGTGATGTGCAAGACATTGCTTCAAGCCAAGCACCTTTCGACTCTTCCAATAAATCACCACCCCACTGTGCAAGTTTCTGGATCTCTTGTGCATCTATTTGAGATCCAGAAGAGTCCCCTGTTCTCCATTTGACTAATGACATTTTCGCCAAATTAGCACACTGCTCTTTAAGCGCTCCAGAGGATCTTGCTAAGGCAAGCCCAGCCTCAGAGAAAATGTTGGCTGCATGCAATTCATCATCATGGTATAGATAAAAATGACCAATGCTATAGTAGAACTTTGCTATAGCTCTTATGTTATAATGGTAGAGATAATTGGTATGAAACACACCTTGCAGGACAGGATCACTGAGATGACGGAAGTGTTCCAAGGCTTGTTCAAGGAGAGACTGGGGGTCGGAAGTGTCTTTATACATCCACGAGGCAAAGGTTTCTATAATAAAGCAACCTCTAACCTGCGGTCTGCTAGCCTGCATAAAACCTGAGGTATGTGATCCATTATTGGGTGTCTGCCGGAGAGAATAAGTCTGCTGAAGTCAGTCAGATACATAGCACAGCGGACAGTTTCGAGGTCCTCATCGTTGTGCTGGAATCCGTGGAGAAGTATATTTTGAATGTTTGCAAGGTGTGAAGTGATCTGAGCCAACTTGATGGCAACATCTAGATGCAACGTGTTCTAATTAGTGTTTTAAGACGCGCCTTTCGTGTAATTGAGCTGAGAGAGAGGTAGAGAGAATGGTCTCATTCCCATGGGTCAGTATCAGGAGCATTTTCATTCAGAACTCAGGTGAATGGTCAGAAGTAATTATTTCATATGTCAGAATGTTGTCGAGGGAACTACAATGCCCAGAGGGACATATAGGCAAATATGGCTCTATTACATCTCTTTTAATATCCACAAGTCTTCCCTCCCCGAAAAACAGCCTGATTGGATGTAATCTAGGGATGCTGGACCAGATTTAAGCCCAGGAGGGCCGAAACTGCCAAATGACACAAAATAAAATATTTTCATTGATCTGGCTCTATCACTAATTGCACTGGAATTATTCCAGCCGATCTAGATATGTCTCAGCTCCATCGGAGCCAGACTCACCGAGATATCGACAATTCTTTCGCGGGGATCAAAAACAGCCCAAAATAGAAAAAAATGTTCGCGCCTTATGTACCGACATTAGCTGTAATGCCAGATGATCTATACCTGCCAGTAAGGAGAGAAACTCTTCAACATTGCCATGGGAATCCATTGGCTCCCAGCATGTCTCCAGGTTATCCAAGACCAACAGGCAGTTTGGGCCTTTAGAAAGGTAAGAGACAACAGGTTGTGTCAGATCTGTTCCAGGCTTCAATCCAAGGTGGACTGTGATAAGGGCAGCGAGTTCAATGCTTGTAGTGGCAGATTCACATTCAACAAAGAGCCGACACTCATACTCGGGAGTAATAGTGGGGTGGTGGAGGACAGCCCTGGCCAAGCTTGTCTTCCCTATCCCGCCTGCTCCTAAAATTGCAATTCTTGCTGGCTCACACTCGCATGCATTGGCAATGTGTTGCAGTTCCGATTCACGTCCGTGGAATATCTTTGGCTTGGCTGGCAGCAAGGCCAGCGAATTTGAGCTTCTCAGTGAAGTAAGTATCATTTGACTATGTCTACAGTACCCATGCACCTGTCTTTGAAGTTTCCCATTATCTGGTTAAATCTCATTAGGACACAACTTGACCAGGTCAATATTACACACCGATGATACTTGCTCAGAAATAGTCCCATCTGAAAGTCTCGCAATCAACTCCAACAGTTCTTCGTGTTGGCTCTGAATCACTGCTTGCATATCCTTGATATCTTGGAAAAGATGGATATTGATGTTGCCCTAGATAGTTTGTCAACAGTTGAACAGCTGAAGGCCAAACCTGACAAATGAATCACCTTGAGCATATCAAGAGCTTCCTGTAACATCTGCTTGCAATCCTTCAGGAGGTGATTCATTTCACTCTGTCGGAAGAACCGCTTGAATGTGTTCCCATCTCGCTGAGCCTCCGCAAATGTATGAATTTTGTGAAGAGTTCTGTTTCTCATCAGATACTAAATGCCGGCAGTAGGTAGAAGTGAAATACCCAGTGAATTTTCCGATGTAGTGCAACATTGTTGGGGGCACTTCGCCTCTGGGCTCTGATTTGAGATGAAGATCATGATAGCATAGACCATCCGATGGATGTTCTCCATCAATTCTGCACATGCCTCCTTGTTTCTTCTGATGTCCTGGCAGAGTCCATGAGCACGAGCCTTCATGTTATTCGCTCAAATATCACCTTCACAACAGTGATCAGAGACAATATAGTGCTTGAAATAGCCGGCAAAAATGGTGTCCCAAATATGTCGGAGAGGTCATCCAGAGGACCAGTAGCAAGGGCCAGGCATGTACAAATGTTGTCCGACCGGGTCTGCACAACAAGCGGAGATGGCATCTTGGGAGGGATGGAGGCTTGGGACATTGCTCATGATATCGGCACCTTTATGCTCTTGTCTGTGGGAATCTGAGTGACCTTTTGGTTATCAGCTTCTTTCCGTGATGCACAGGGACTTATCACTTGACAGGGACCCTCCAATCTTTAATGTAGCAACAGCACCGCTTCGATTGAACAGCATTGAGAGCTTCAAAACCTGCTACCAGTGGCAAGGAGAGTCTGAGTGCATAGCTTTCACCAATATTGTTCAACCGGGCCTGAACAACAATAACAGCAGACAAAGGGGACATCTTGGGAGAAGAGGCTGGGGGCTTGCACATGAGATGAACAATGTTCCTGGGTGGTGAATTTATTTTGGGACATCTTCTTTCCTTGATGCACCAAAATTGTCGATCCTTGGATATAGCGAGGGTCCTCAGCAGTTGCTCATCTGGTAATCCCACCCTTCCCTCGGCTGACCAGAATTTAGAGTTCGTCGTTCGCCCAACACTAGTAGTACACTACCAATCTAAATATCTGTGACTGGTCATACTTAGGGAGAGTGTCCTAATACATCACTCCCACCCCACGCTGTTCCTGCCATCGACAGAACCCCTGAAGGGAAGAATGATTTTGCAACTGACATGAGAAGCGCTACCGAACAGCCAGCCTTTGGTCCTCCGCAGCATGAGAATAAAGTGTCGCAACACGAATACGAGTAGTACGAGTCACGAACCGGCAACTTGAAGTACGCCCTTGTCCTGTCAAGGTATCCCACAGGATTTTCGAAGTATCGACGACTGCGGAGCTCATACAGGTCAATGGATGTCCCTTGCCGGTTGTGCCCCGCTCAGCCGACGAGTTCGCACGAGTGGGCCCGATGTGCTCCCAAAATCCCCTCAGTATCACCCTCGGAATATTAAATCACATAAGTGTGCGAATGGACCAGAGCGGGTATGGTTTTCCTCGCGGGGAAACGGTGACCTCAACTTACAGTGAGTTGTGCTCATATTTGATTCACCTGTGGCTTTGCTGCCCCGTGCAAGATTGAAGGGCGGCGGGTAGCGATGCAATCGGAATCTCACCTCGGGCGCCTTGCTCTTCTTCTGGGGAGGAGGGCTTCATAATCTCGATCTAACGTTACTCAGGGCCCGGCATCCCTAAGCGGGACCGTGCTGTGTAACCTACCGCTTCTCTTGGTGGAGGCCCTGAGCTGGATTCATCATTCCGGGAAATTACAGCTGTTTCCGAAATCCTTGAGACAACATCAAAATTTTTGCGCTTTTGCAACTTTTGATGGAGTGCAAGGACTACCGGATCTGGAAGCTCGGATCAGGGCACATTTCGGGATGTCCTGTCACCACCAGCCCCCGCCGTTGAGTTACCTTTGAGGGTTTGATATGCACCCCTCATGTATCGGACACATACACAGATGATACTATCCGACTCAGAACCCTCCCAACTGGTCTCATCAGCAATGGCTGGAAGACAATGTGGGTGAGAGAATTGGAGCTCGGCTAGCCTCGGCTCTGCACGGCAACGCCAGATCCGGTAATCCTTAGCACTCCATCAAAAGTTGCAAAGACACAAAAATTTTAAAAGGTTTTCGGAAACAGCTGTAAGCACCCTGGCAAGGCGATGAATCAAGTGGGAGCTGGGCGATCGCGGATCTCTGAAAGCCTTTAAGTTTCAACTTCAACACCCCTACAACGTCGATCGGAAGGCGGGAACGCGTATCAAAGCTGTGTTCATCATTGATGCGATCCCGATCATCTGCCGTCCCGAGCTCGGGTATTTAGCGCCGTGTATTTATAGTATGGCCTTCCGAAGCAGCTCGTGGGCATTACAATTCCCTCCTCCCGCCATGACGATCGACCACATAGCCGCGATGCTCATCCCAGCATGGGGGCACACCGTCAGCTACTTATGTGTTGCGACTCAAATGCTTCAGAGCGATCCTACTCTGGTCATTACCCTCGTTCAGCACAGTACGATGGGTTCGTACTACGTCCCTACACGGGCAATCGGATCTGCATTGAATGTTATCCCAGTTGCACAAATGGAGGCAGAGCTGAAGACGTTCGCTTACGATAACGCCAGACTCCGAATCATAGGAGTGGGCGAGAAAAAGTATGTCCTGCGGTTCATCTATATTTGGCGTGTCTCACAAGTCGTTTGTCTAGCCTTGAATTTGGACCTACTATGGTCATGCAAGCCTTCGGCCAAATTATTGGCGGGTGGATAGAAACCGTCCCCCGACTGGCTCAAGGAAGCGAGGGGTGGCCGAAGCCGCGTGCTCTCCACGTATGTCCGTCGTCAACTCTTCCGCCGCTTCGTTTCGCCCAGCATGTTCTCGCAGATGGACTTTTTCGGTGGAGGATTCGTGATCGAACCAACAAAGCAGATCATGGGTTCAGACTGTAAAGTGCTTCTGTGGTTCTCGAGCTCGCTGGCTTCCATGCCAGCCCATTTAACCGACTACGACTTTACCGCGATAGCGCAAGAGATATATGCGGACGATGCTCGGCGCCAGGGACGCTCTATGGAGAATATTTTAGATCAGGTTTGCATCCTCCGTTAACTGCGCATCGCGGCCCGTTGATGCTATTCACGTATCAGGTTGCGCTGGCGTGGAACGGGACCGACAAGCTCTCTGGGCGCGTCATCAAGTGCCCCGGGGTCCCCGACATGTGCGACTACGAGCGCGTCGCCTGGGGAGCCGGGGCGCCCCAAGGCATCGCGAAGCTATTCGCCACCGCGTTCAAGTTTGACAAGCTCGTTGACGGGCATATCGTCCCCACCAATATCTGTATTGAGCCCGTCGGGGTTCCGTACTGCAGGGAATTCTACCAGAAGCGCGGACAGGAGCTGTTTACGATCGGGATGCAGGCGCACGAGCTTTGCTGGACCGACGCCGCGCCCACCCCACCTACCAATGACGTTGTTAGATCGTTCTTGGATGAGGCAGTGGCCAAACACGGCGCTAGATCCGTTCTCTACATCTCTTTCGGGTGCGCCCATTGCTTTATCTTTACCTTGTCGGACTGACGCTTCCAAGGTCTCTGTTCTTCCCGCTCGCCACGCCGGAGCTTGTCGAGGCGTTGGTGGACACGCTCCTTGCCCTCGAGAAGCCCTTCCCCTTCGTTTTCGCGCTGGGAGGCAAGCTGGCCTCCCTTCCGAAAGAGCTCATCGACCGCGTCAACTCGAGCGGCAAGGGGCTCATCTGCGCGTTCTGGGTCGAGCAGCGCGCAATCCTCCAGCACGGCGCCGTCGGATGGTTCCTCTCCCATGGGGGTTGGAAGTGTGTGATTGCATTTTTGTACACGGTGCCTTTGCTCATAACTTTTCCAATTTTCCTATTGCAGCTCCACGTCCGAGTCTCTGTTGCAAGGAATCCCGCTAATCGTGTGGCCGACGAATGCGGAGCAGCCGGTCAACGCCGCGCTCCTCTCCTCCAGCGCACGTCCCGTCGCGATCGAGCTCATGCAGGCAGGTTCTTTCTCATTCGCGCCGACATTGAAACCTGATTTTCGCTCCGAAGGTCCGCACTGGCCCGCAGCTGGCACCCCCCCTTCGCGGCGGGCCCACACCTACCGGCACGATCGAAGATGCGACCGCGGAGTTCAAGACGACTTTCGATGCAGCGCGCGGGCCGAAGGGCGCGGCCCTGACGGCGAACGCGGCCGAAGTGGCACAGGCTTTGAGAGCGGAGCGCAAAGGGGACGTGGCAGCAGAAATTGGGCGGCTAGCGCGGTTTTAAATTGAGAAATTAAAGAGTGAAGGAGTAGACTAAAATTTGTAACGTTGGAGCACTAAACGTTATGACATTTTTGGATCTTAGGAAATGTGTGGGATGTAGAGAGAACAGAGTTGTTGCAAACTATAGCAGTCGGCTCAAAATTGAGATCCAAGCAGATTCAACCCAAACTGCACGCACTAACCGAGCAAAAACCCTCGTATCTTCAAATAACCCGCGTACAGCCCCTGCCTTGGCGAAGAAAGGAACAAGCTAAATACTCGGGTGTGGTGTACGGTGTACATACCAGCTTGAGGGTAGCGTGCAGGCCGGGGTTCGACTCCCCGCGCCCGACTAGAACACTGTCGACCCTTTTTGGGAGCTTCAGCTTCAGCTTCTAATCGTTCAGTTGCTGCAAGTAGATATGGAACTGGCCCATAAATCACCGTGTGTGCTCTCTTGAGGTCCGGCGCGGCTACAAAAAAATTCGAACTGATGATGCACAATTTATCCACCAAAGGGGAAATTCCGAACAGAGTTCACTCCCAAGTAGCACGCTCTGAGCATTCGTTGGCTTCAAGTCTCGATTTATTTTTTGAGTAGCATTCTCGCACGAATACTCCCTGCCTTGGCGAAGAAAGGAACAAGCTGAATACTCGGCTGTGGTGTACGGAACACCGTGCGTCTTCTTCGAGTTGGGAAATGGTATGTAGCGCGCAGTCCGGGGTTCGACTCCCCGTGCCCGAATTACAGCCAGTTGCGGAACTTAGGGCGCGGCCCATTTTTTTTATAGATGTTTCGGATGTTTCAGCTCTACTGAGCTCAGTTCTTCACCGATTCCCTTGAAACTATGATCAATAGATTTGCCTTGCGATTCCGGAGGGAGTGACGTTCGAAAATTTGTTAGAAGCGTGGGAATTGCCTTTTTCGGCAATTTTTGAGGCATCTTCTCCTATCAGCTCTAGCATCAAATATACAGATCCGATTGACTTAGTTTTTGGATATATCATACTTACATGCATTACCTAGGATGTGTCATGCCCAGATAAGGATTAAGATGTTTTGTTCACATCTGGCATGGGACTTAAAACTGATTGAAATTGAATACTGTAAGGCTTTTGAATAATGAGGTATTTTGATGATCTGGGCATGACACATCCTAGGTAATGCATGTAAGTATGATATATCCAAAAACTAAGTCAATCGGATCTGTATATTTAATGCTAGAGCTGATAGGAGAAGATGCCTCAAAATTTGCCGAAAAAGGCAATTCCCACGCTTCTAACAAATTTTCGAACGTCACTCCCTCTGGAATCGAGACCGGCATTTGTACTCTCCGCTGGACGATGTGAGTGCCTTGTTGAACATCTGATGCCAAACCTGGACTACGGAAATAGGAAATCCTTAACCGTAACTTCGGACCTTGGAAATTAGCCTTCAAAACTCTGTCTTAGCAGAGGCACGAACAGGTGAATTAATCGGATGTGGTGTACGGAACACCGCGTGTCCTCTTAGAGTTGCTGCTGGCTCAGAGTAGCACACAATCCGGGGTTCAACTCCCCGCACCCGAATTGAAGATCCGAGTCAACCTTTGTCTTACCCTCAGCTTCTAATCCTTCAAGTATATGTGGAGTCGCAAGTAGATGTGGAGTCTTCCCACATAATTACCGTCTATGCTCTCTCTGAGGTCTGGCGCTACAACTTGAAATTCGAACTGATGCTGCACAATTTATTCACCCAGGCGGAACTTCGGCTTCTCTGGAACGGCAACACCACAAATTTGCCCAGCAAATCCTCAATTGGCAGAGGAACCAGAGAAACAGGCAGGGTAAATACTCGAGTGTGGTGTAAGGCACACGACGGGCTCTTCTTCTTGATAACCAGGAGAGTATGTAGCGCGCAGTCCGGAGTTCGACTCCCGCACTTGAATTCTGGGCCCGAACACCAGGGTTCTTTTTTTTTGTCGCATCACTCAAAGCTGCAAGTCCTCCAGGTACGGAGCGCTCGCTTAATATTAGCATGTGTACTCTCTATAGGACGTTCTGAATTTTTAAACACCGATGTTGCAAGAGGATCACATAATTACAGAACCTCACCTTCTGGGATCACCCTGCTTTAACGAGGGACCTCACAGGGTAATTATTCGGGTGTGGTGTACGGAACACCGCGCATCCTCGTAGACACTCCTTGAGAAAGAGATTAGCGCGCAGACCGGGGTTCGACTCCCCGCGCCCGAATAGCTGGATCGAGATTTTTCTTACCCCGTCGGCATTGAGGCGTCGCCCGCCCTTTCCCACCACGTGGTGTTTATACTCCCCGGCGCGGGGGCCGTCTTTGTTCGTGCAATAACTGATATTGAATAACGAGCATGAGTAAACCAGCATCGTGTAGATTCAAATACTCGATTGTTTGAGATGAAACGCTACCAAATTTGGCTCTCCAGGTCCCTGCCTCCAGAGGGAAGAACCAGGTAAATGTTCGGGGGTGGTGTACGGAACACCGCGGGCCTCTTTGTTGAACGTCTCCTGAAATGCTGAGCGGCAGTCTGGGGTTCGACTCCCCGCACCCGAATATTAGTGCTGGAAGGGAGAGGACTTTTATTGCTTTTGATTTTTTCAGTGCCAGTTCTCGTGGATCTGGGGAGGCGTCCGCTTGGCTGTTCCGAAATGGAAACCGAAGGCACACATCAACCCGCAGTACCGAGTTGTTTTGCTGCCCCGTGCAAGATTGAAGGGCGGCGGGTAGCGATGCAATCGGAATCTCACCTCGGGCGCCTCACTCCTCTTCTGGGGAGGGGCTTCATACATCTCTATCCAACGTTACTCAGGGCCCGGCGTTCCTAAGCGGGACCGTGTAATCTACCGCTTCTCTGTAACTTGCCGGAGGCCCTGAGCTGGATTCATCATTCCGGGAAATTAAGCATCCTGGCAAGGAGATGGATCAAGTGGTGGGAGCTGGGCGATGGCGAATCTCTGACCTGTAAGTTTCAACTTCAATATCCCCTGCAACGTCGATCGGAAAGCAGGAACGGCGTATCCTGGCGTATCAAAGCCGTGTTTCATTGATGCGATCCGATCATCTGCTGGCGTCCCGAGCTCGGGTATTTAGCGCCCATGTATTTAAATGACCTTCCGAAGCAGATCGTAGGTATTACAATTCACTCCTCCCGCCATGACGATCCATCACATAACCGCGATGCTCATCCCAGCATGGGGGCACACCGTCAGCTACTTATGCATTGCGACTCAAATGCTTCAGAGCGATCCTACTCTGGTCATTACCCTCGTTCAACACAGTATAATGGGTCCGTAGTTCCTGCACGAGCAATCGGATCCGCATTGAATTTTGTTTTCCCAGTCGCACAAATGGAGGCGGAGCTGAAGACGTTCGCATACGATGCCGCCAGACTTCGAATCATAGGAGTGGGCGAAAAAAAGCATGTCCTGCGGTTCATCAATATCTGGCGTATCTCACAAGTCGTTTATCAAGCCTTGAATTTGGACCTACTATGGTCATGCAAGCCTTCGGCCAAATTATTGGCGGGTGGATAGAAACCGTCCCCCGACTGGCTCAAGGAAGCGAGGGGTGGCCGAAGCCGCATGCTATCCACGTATGTCCGTCGGCAATTCTTCCGCCGCTTCGTTTTGCTCAGCACGTTCTCACAGATGGATTTTTTCGGTGGCGGATTCGTGATTGAGCCAACAAAGCAGATCATGGGTTCAGACTGTAAAGTGCTTCTGTGGTTCTCGAGCTCGCTGGCTTCCATGCCAGCCCATTTAACCGACTACGACTTTACCGCGATAACGCAAGAGATATACGCGGACGATGCTCGGCGCCAGGGACGCTCTATGGACGATATTTTAGACCAGGTTTGCATCCTCCTACAACTTCGCATTTTTTTCACACGTCTCAGGTTGCGCTGGCGTGGAACGGGACCGATAAGCTCTCTGGGCGCGTCATCAAGTGCCCCGGGGTCCCCGACATGTACGACTATGAGCGCGTCGCCTGGGGAGCCGGGGCGCCGGAAGGCATCGCGAAGCTATTCGCTACCGCGTTCAAGCTTGACAAGCTCGTTGATGGGCATATCGTCCCCACCAATATCTGTATTGAGCCCGTCGGGGTTCCGTACTGCAGGGAATTCTACCAGAAGCGCGGACAGGAGCTGTTTACGATCGGGATGCAGGCGCACGAGCTTTGCTGGACCGACGCCGCGCCCACCCCACCTACCAATGACGTTGTTAGATCGTTCTTGGATGAGGCAGTGGCCAAACACGGCGCTAGATCCGTTCTCTACATCTCTTTCGGGTGCGCCCATTGCTTTATCTTTACCTTGTCGGACTGACGCTTCCAAGGTCTCTGTTCTTCCCGCTCGCCACGCCGGAGCTTGTCGATGCGTTGGTGGACACGCTCCTTGCCCTCGAGAAGCCCTTCCCCTTCGTTTTCGCGCTGGGAGGCAAGCTGGCCTCCCTTCCGAAAGAACTCATCGACCGCGTCAACTCGAGCGGCAAGGGGCTCATCTGCGCTTTCTGGGTCGAGCAGCGTGCGATCCTCCAGCACGGCGCCGTCGGATGGTTCCTCACCCACGGGGGATGGAAGTGTGTGATGTATTTCCCTGTACGCTGCTTTTGCTCATTGCTTTTCCGTTTTTCCTGTTGTAGCTCCACGTCCGAGTCTCTGCTGCAAGGAATCCCGCTAATCATGTGGCCGACGAACGCGGAGCAGCCTGTCAACGCCGCGCTCCTCTCCTCCGGCGCACGTCCCGTCGCGATCGAGCTCATGCAGGCAGGTCCCTCTCGTTGGCGCCGATAGTGAAATCTGATTCTCTTTCCGCAGGTACGCACTGGCCCACAGCTGGCACCCCCCCTTCGCGGCGCGCCCACACCTACCGGCACGATCGAAGATGCGACCGCGGAGTTCAAGGCGACTTTTGATGCAGCGCGCGGACCGAAGGGCGCGGCCCTGACGGCGAACGCGACCGAAGTGGCGCAGGCTTTGAGAGCGGAGCGCAAAAGGCACGTGGCAGCAGAGATTGGGCGGCTAGCGCGGTTTTAAATGGAGACATTAGAGAGTGAAGGGGTAGACTAAAATTCGTAACGTTGGAGCGTGAAATGTTATGACATTTTTGGATCTTAGGAAATTTGTGAGATGAAAAGTGAGCGTCGTTGTTGCAAACTATAGCAGTCAGCTCAAAATTGAGATCCAAGCAGATTCAACCCAAACTTCACGTGACCAGGTTCCGGTTCCGGTGGTGGGCAAAATCGGGTTTTGCCCACCGATACGAATGGCCGCAGAACCATGCTATTATTACGGTCTCCAGGTTTCCGCTCTGATGAAATTATTTTACCACGTATGACGCTAGACGGTGGAGCTCAACAAATTCACCAATTTTTCCCGCCTCATTTTTTGGAGCGAATTCAAATATACGCGCTTACGGGATGCTGTTCCCTGTCCTAACCACACCGAGGTCAAGCGACTTCAGACGGAAATTGAATTGAGAATTATTAACGCGGGGATTACGTAAAGCGAACCTCAGGTCGTGGGGACCACAAGGGAACCGCGTGGGAACTTAGCCGACGGGTATTTCCGACGTTGTAGAAGAACGAAGCACCGCGAAGCGTCGAAGCTCGCGTAGTGAGCGAACGTCGAAAGTGCGTGCTCCTCCGCATGCTCCAAGAGATTTATATCCCTGCTCCATGGCACAGTCTTGCGCAAGACACGTTCATTCGTGCCGAATATCTACCCTATGAGTCTGTAGTCCGAAGGTCGCCAACGGAATAGATGAGTCTCATTCGGCTTGTGCGTCCCGAGCCGCCCGGTTCTTGGAATCTTTCGAACTCCGCAGGTAGGGAGGGGGACGTCGGATATAGCACATAGCGAGGATTAGCGCCCTTTGCGCAAGAATAAGAATAAGATTCAGCTAGATGGGGAGGGGCTTAAAAAACTATAAGAGACGGTAAGCGCGGAAAACTCAAAAGTGGGGACGGATGAATATCGAACGTTGCCCGACCTTTGTTGCGCAATCCTCGGAGCGCGTTACGTACATCAATCCGCTTTCTGCGGAGCGCTCCTCTCTATTAATTCAAACATTAGTCAGTAGTGCAAGAATGGCGAGGTGTGTGGATGTCGAATTATGCGCTTCGCATTCCGGCAGACTGGCTCTGCAGTGATATCGTGCATAAACATCGGACCGCGTGGGTGGCTTTCGGCACGTTGTTCGAGATCGTTCGACTGCTGGATAGTCGTCTCCAAGGGTCGTCTTGTTATCTAACGACACTCTGCCGGCACAAGTTCTATTAGCAGGGGTCCTTGTCTGATACTATTGCGGTACTAATAATTGCGACTATACATTGATAATCGTCGGTCGATAAGACATTGATGGAGCGATGCTAGAGTAACCCGTCGGCTACCAGCCGGACCAGGGTAGTCGACTTCGGCGAGGGGGTTCGTAACTTCCTTCGACGTCCTGCATTTCTTGTCCCACTGACAAGCGCCCTGACTCCTGAGACGAATGGAGGAGATAAAAGGCCGAACCTTCGGGGAATAGATAATCCGCCGTGATGATTGATTGGGCCTGAAGATCATGATGCCACCCACCATGCCCGGTTCCTCGAGCCACAACCATCGTGTTCCAACCGTGTTCACCCTTGCCCTGCCCCCTTGCCGAAGCTTCTCCGGCTCCTTTGCACTCGATGCGTGCTCAAAGTCTTCGTGTCTGGCTCAATACATGCGGAAACATTCACCACAGGAAGGATTAAGTTCTCGAGGCGCCCTGACTTCGAATTTCACCATATTCTCGGGAGGAACCAGCTGCGAGTGACCCGCTTTCTTTGAGAGAAAAGTTTTCTTTGTTTTCTGGCCTCTTCGGTTTCCGCGGAAGTTTTTTTGGATTTCCCCTTGGCACTAGACACTTATTGCTATCACTGATCTCTGCCCGGATAGCCCCGGATGCTCTCCACCCTCGATGCTCGGGCGGCCTATGGGCGGCGTGCTGTGTCTGATTACACCCGGTTCAATCTCTACAAATGTTGTGGTTGGAATCTCCTGGCCGTCATTTCCTGCTCCTTGCTCCCTGCTTTCGTCTCACCTCTGTCGGAAGAGGGAGACGGTCCCACAATTGGAACTATGGCCGCGCACCACATCGTTACACTACTTATCCCAGCGTGGGGCCACACCGTCAGCTACCTCTCCATTGCAACGCAGATGGTGCAGAAGGACCCGACCCTCGTCATGACCCTGGTGCAGCACAACATCATTGGTGCGTCCAGGCGCGACCTGTCCGCCACCGTTCTCATTGCGTCACTTGGTAGTCCCTCAGATGGAGGCGGAGTTAAAGCCATGCAAGTACGACCACGGCAGACTGCGAATCATCGGTGTGGGCGAGAAAGAGTGCGTCCTTGGTCGATGTTTTGTAGCCAGTCGTCCACAGCCTAACTTTCGGCAGCATTGCCTTCGGACCGGACATGGTTAAGCTTGCTGTGGGCCAGCTCCTCGGTGGCTGGATGGAGCTGCTGCCCCAACTCGCGCAAGGAAGCGACGGCTGGCCTCCCCCGCATGCTCTACACGTGCGTCTTGCGGTCCCCTGTGTACATTTTTATCATGCTGAATTTCCCACCAGCTGGACTTCGTCGCCGGCGGCTACGTGATCGAACCGACGAAACAGATCGCGGGGCCCGCCTGCAAGACGCTCTTGTGGTGGTCGGCGTCTCTGGCGTCCATGCCCGCGCATTTGACTGACTACGACTTCGCGGCCATCGCGCAGGGGATCTACGAAGATGAAGGGCGTCGCAAAGGGCGCTCCCTCGAAGCTATCCTAGACGCGGTTCGTCCATCGTTGAACATAAACTGGCCGGGCTTTGACACCCGATTTGTAGGTCACGCTTGCGTGGAATGAGAGTGACGAGCACTCGGGGCGCATCGTAAAGCAACCTGGCGCGCCCGATATGTACGACCACGAGCGCCTCGCGTACGGAAGCCCGCCCGCGGAGGGCCTCGCGCAGCTGCTCGTCGCTGCGCAGGGACTCGCGCGCGTTGTTGACGGGTTCATCGTTCCCGCCGCGCGCTGCATGGAGCCCGTCGCCGTCCCACAGTGCCGCGCGATGTACCGGGCACGCGGGCAGGAGCTGTTCGCGGTCGGCTCGCTCGCCCACGAACTATGCTGGGTCGACGACGCGCCGCCCGCTCCACCCACCGATGCGATCGTTAGAGAGTTCTTGGACTCCGCGCAGGCAGAATACGGCCCCAAATCAGTGCTTTTCATCTCTTTCGGGTGCGTCGCGTCCCTTGCTATGCTATTTATTCTTTCTATCCTATCACTATTGACACTGCACCCGCGTAGCTCGCTCTTCTTCCCGATCGCGACGCCGGAGCTGATCGAGGCGCTCGTGGCCACGCTCCTCGCGCTCGAGACGCCGTTCCCGTTCGTTTTCGCGCTCGGGGGCAAGCTCGCGTCCCTCCCCGCAGAGCTCATCGAGCACGTAAATGCGAGCGGCAAGGGGCTCGTCTGCGCGCACTGGGTCGAGCAGCGCGCGATCCTGCAGCATCCGTCCGTCGGCTGGTTCCTCACGCACGGCGGGTGGAAGTGCGTCGCTCAATCCCTGATCTGGCTCTCTTTCTCATTTTGTTTCGGTTGATCCAGCTCAGTTGCAGAAGCGCTCTCGCAAGGTGTCCCGCTCATCATGTGGCCGACGAATGCAGAGCAGCCAGTGAACGCAGCGCTCCTCTCCTCCGGCCCCGACGCTGTGGCGTTCGAACTCCTGCAGGTGCGCATCCTCCCTTCCGCCCCTCCCACGTATCTCAACTCCCCAGGTTCGCACCGGACCGCAAATAGGGTCCTCTCTGCGCGGCGGCCCCAAAATCACTGGCACCGTCGAGGACGCGTCGGCGGAATTTGCCGCCCGCTTCGAGGCTGCACGGGGACCGGAGGGTGCTAAATTGGCGACGAACGCACGAAAGATGGCCAAAGCGTTGCGGGAGAACCGTGCAGGGGAGGCGGCCGAGGAGCTTGTTCGGCTGGCTCGATTTTAGGATATATGTATGTATGTATATTCTTTGTAGATTCTAGTCTGTTGTACATTCTCCTGCGATTCGGAAATAAAGTGTGTGATCGTGGCGATTGGGGATCTCCCGCACCTTCCGCAAATTTAGTCGAACGACCGAACATCGAAATCAATGGACAGACAGGATATTCAAATTCAACTTAATGTGGGTGAATCTTGTCAGCTCGGCCTGCTTGATATGGGACTCGGCCTACGACAACGTCAATGTTTAAGTTTGAGACCGTCCAATTTTATTGAACTTTATATATGAGCAAATGAAGTATGCCTTTCTAATAGTGAAATACAATGCACATTCGACTACTCGACGGTTAGACTCCCATGTGAATGAAACCGACCTTTCTGCCCTTCAACTCTTTCATCGCTCGCCTTAGGCTGAGAACCATCCCGAAACAGATGAGAGTACACTATCTCCGCCACCAGCGGTCCGTCTTGGTCGTTCACCAACCACATCGTCCCAATACCTCGGAACCCTGTTGCAAAGAATCCTCCGCCGAGAGGAAATGATTCTCCAGTGTGCCTCGATAGAGCTGGAGATGGCATTTCGTTGTTTCAATAAATCTTAATACGTTCTATGACAGCCAAATGAACCAAAGAACAGTACTGTATCCGAATGTCCCAAATTACATTACTCTCAAAATCCCAATACAATCGTGTCCTATGACCCAGTTGATGCGCCAGGACAAGAGGGGAGGTCGAAAATCGAGCGCAATACATTCGTCGAATATTTGACTCCATCAATCTCAGCGCCGATATTGAACTCCGCGAACGCTGTGGAGTTCAGGGTCCACAATGAATACGCGGAGTTCGCGGCGACCGCATGCGTGGGGGGTGGGATGTCGAGCTCTACGATAACCCGGCGTCCCGCACTGTCATCCTCCAACTGTTCGAGGTACAAGCGTGTCAGATTCACGCCGTTGCGCACCTGCCGCGTTGGAAATCAATCGACATTCTCCACAGATGAATGTTCCAGGGAACCACGCACCGCGAAATCCAGCTTTCCCGTAAACGGGTTCTGGGACGTGAGACACGACGTCTCGGAAAACATAAAGCTGTCTTGAACCGCGAAGCCGAGCCCGCCCTGGTCCTCCACTTTGCCATCGACGACGAAGCTCAGGCTTTTGATCCCCGCCGTGGCGTCCAGGGAGAGAAAGCTGGAGGAGTCTGAAGCGTTGAACCCGTACCACACCGCTGTGTACTTGCCGCCGGTGGAGGACGAGGTGCCTGCAAATCCCAGGGTTACCTTTCCCCTGCCGCCGGCGTGCGCATGCCAGAGCATACGCACTGTGCGAGTTGAATCTTCGGTCATATTCCAGAGCTACGTGGCGTTATAATTGCTACGTGAATTTTATATTTTTGAATTACGTACTCGAAGTTGGCCAAAGAGCTTCAGCGTGTCGCCATTCATGGTGAGTTCCACATTTGCGGGTTTCACCGGCAACGGTTTGATCACATCCGTGAGCTGCACGCCGCGTGGTACTGTATCCAGCATCCGTGCGAACAGGTCTGCGCACGTCGAGGTATATAGTTCCAATGAGTTGGCAAATCTGTAAAATCATAAGCCCGGTGCTACCTAAAGGAATTGCAAGACTCACGAGGACATCGTGACATTGCCGTCGCTGCCAAAGATCCGCTTGTCCGAGTTGGTGGTGTCGTTGAACCCTACGACCAGTGGATTTTGTGTGGTCCCCAAAATATATTCCTTCGCGCTGTGGCCCATTAAGTTAATGCTAACTGAATGGATGAAGATGAGCGTACACGTTGTTGTCAAAGGTCGCAAAAGTCGAATCGAAGTGCGCAACATCCTCGGTGCTGTTCGCGTCGTTCAATTCGCCTACGATATCTGGGAATGGGTCGTGCTGAACGCCGCCGAATGTGTGCCTGCCGAGTGTCAGAGCGGGTTTAATTTATCAAAGAAAATATTACGCACCCGCAAGCGACAAGGCCTATCATCTCCGTTTGCGTGAATCCCTGCCGGGCGAAAGACGCGATGTGAGAGTCCAGGCCTTGCTCGGGTTCAGGCACACCAGGTGCGTTGGGCTCTGCGGCATCAGCACGCCCGCCTCGAAAGGCAATTTCGGGACCCCGGCTTACAAGCGTTAGTTTGAGCCAAGGGATGAACAGATGCGTGATGTATTTAAACCCACCAATTTTCGACGGCAATGAGGGCTGCGAGAGCGATGGTGTCCGCGACTAACGGTGGTTATTGAAGGTGCAAGGCGAACAGCAGGCCCGGGGACCTACGGGAAACATAGCGGTTGTTTGCGATGAAGACGATCAGCATAGTGTTACTGAAGCCGTCCCCGGCATTCTGCGTGAATGTGGTTGTCAATGTCAAGCTTCCAATACAGTAAGAAAACACACCTCCGCGCGCGCCTGCTCTTCGTCGAAGCGGATCGAGGCGTCCAGGCCTCCCGTCCCGTCGGTGATATTGTGCGTCGCCATGTCGTGGTACGCCTGGGTTCAAGATCAGTCAAGTGGCTCATAATCTGTGGAGGCAGCTGGACTGCCTCTCACCGTGCGTATCCAATCGGCAGTGTCGGCCCTCCCTGTATCAACACCGAAGAGGAACTGGTCGCAAGGTTGAATGAAGCTCGCCAGAGGACCGGCGTTGAAGCCCAACTGGTCGAACCGCGCTGACTCGAGCGCGTCGAGCTGCGGCGAGGGCCATATATATGCGTTGGCGGGTACCGCTGCAAGAGATATTAGGAGGGTGAGACAGGGATACATCCTCGAATGCCGACAAAGGGCACATCCACCCACCGTGTTCCTTTTAACTTCACTTCCGAGCCACGTAACTCCCATCCCATCCGGTGACAGTCCCGCAGTCTCTCGTAGTGATGTATCTGTGATGTGCGCCGAGCGTGTCTCCCGCACTTGAACGGGAACTGCTCTCGTGCGAATGAGGATTAATGGCAGCGATGAAACATGACAGCCTTGGGATGCCAAGCGCACTGATCTGGGCTATATATAGTGTGCCTCCGGTTGTTCCGTGAGCACTGCGCTATGAAGCAATACGCGACAGTCCGATTCACGTTGGAAAACAGCAAGGGTCAATAGCAAGAGACGCCTACAAGGAGTGTGTTATCGAGAACTTGCCAGTCCAGGGAGGCACCAAGGAAGCTGCGCGGCGAACTACGCCGCAGAATTGCTGGCCAAGATCAGCAGGATCAATAGCCGAAATCCGAATGTTCCAGATGATGATTGATCACCCCCACAACATTGTTTACGGAATAACAAGCGAATATTGCAGGAGCGGCGCAGGCAAGAGAAAGGCAAAGGATACCCATAGTGAGACGAGAGCCACAACCCGGGGGATTGGGAATTCTGGAACTTGAAGAAACCCAGAGTTGCCGGAGTTCAGCGAACTTGTGGTCCTAGGAGGCAGTAAGAAATCTGATGGCTAAAACCGCGCATGAAAGCTGTAAACCGCGTATGAAAGCTGTTGAACAGGGCACGCGGCTATCGTTCGTCGATCTCACAGCTCGCGTCCGATGGTTCCGCAACTAATGTAAGGAAGTCCAGGGAACGTGGCCCCAGGGACCCCGGGGAGGAGTCGGCAATAGGGGCAGTCAGAGTAGCGGATTATGGCAGGATTATGGAGGGATTATGAGAAGGATTAAGGCAGGATTATGGGATTTAAAAAGGTCCATAATCTTCCATAATCGCGGCATAATCACATTCTATTCTGACCGCCCCGGATTATGGTGAGAGGATTATGCTAACTGTGATTAATCCAAGATTATGGTCAAGGCCATAATCCAACCATAATCCTTGCCATAATCTCAATCCCTGCATAATCTCCTCCAGAGGAGATTATGTGATTATGGCGGATTATGGTTTTGATGGATTATCCCACGTTTAAATAATTCCCATAATCCTTCCATAATCCAGCCCCATAATCCCTCCATAATCCGCTACTCTGACTGCCCCTAATTATACACATGGTAAATATTGTCAAGCGAAGAGTACTTGATCAATAAGGACCAGAAGAAAGCCATGAAGAGATCCAGACGCGACTCGCGAGGGTTTTTTTTTGTTCTTCTTCTTTTTTTAAAAAGACCACAGACCAAGCACTGGCATTAGAAGCGGATCGCCTAATCGGATGGCACAAAGTTACCCTCAATTACGACCAGTTGTTCAGGAAAATCAGCCAGCGACGCCCAGCGTCGATGTGGTGTAGATAAAGCGACATCCGTGTTGATCGGTGCAGCACGGTTTATTATCTGGCTGCAAAAGGAAGTTCCAATCAACGTGCACTTGAAAATCCGGTTTCGAGGGACCCATTCTGAAATGTACAAGAAACCAAGGGATTTATGTCGTGAATTCGACCCATGAGGTGCCATGATCCGGTGAATAAACACTCTGAATTCAGTGAAAGCTCCCGGGCGCAATTCCGGCTTTTGGCGCGGCGGGTCGGAACTCGAATGCGCAAATCAACTTGAGCGATCATATATCGTCAATTCTCAACGAGAAGCCAGTGGTTAGAGGATACCGCCGCATATCAGTGGAATCCATCACGATCCAATGAACTCGAGCGGAAGATACAAACATGCGAGGTACGAACTACCTCGGTTGTAGCGTCTGTCTGCGAAGCGGAAAGCATTGAGGCGGTATCGAGTGAGGGGATATGCCGATGCCGATCACTGCCGATCACGGGAGTTGCACTACTGCAATTGCTGCATGAGGCAATCATCGGCGGCCGGCACAGCGATCGGAGTTCCGACCAGGACCGACCTATCTGCTTCTCTGCCACCAACTTTAGGCAATGCCAAACCTCTTCAAGACCACACTGCCTCCAAGAACCGCAAGGTCAGCGACGGGGCCGAGGAAAGTGGAACGCCAATCGGAGCCGAAGAATCTCGATATTACATCCAGGACTCCACTCTCCTGCGTGCTCGCGAATAAACTCGTTTCTTCAGCCTAACGTTCTATATCTCCGAACGGGGCATGTTCCGCGGCACTACTGTCAGCGTTGCTGTGCTATCCGTCTGACTGGCAGGCCCCTTCCCACAAGCAGATTAGTTTCACGTTGCCTATAAGACAGGAATGCATAAGATGGAGGGCAATGATCGGTATCAGACGCACGAGCGCCTGAACGCGCAGAAAGCAATATTATTCCCTGGACCGGGAGGCTTGACGACGGCTCCTTACAGTGAGTCATATGCTTCCGCTGATAAATACACTGCCCTGACCTTTGCCCCGATCCAGATCCCAGCTATTCAGCATGACTGCATACTACACCGTCTACCCCACCAAGTTTCCGGACTACTGGGACTTTGTTATCTCAAGAGTTTGCGAGACATGCGTACGTCTGACATTCGGAGACACTGAGACCCATTAAAGAACTTGTTTCAGGTGAACATCTTGCTTTACGGTCCGTGCCGTCCTCCCGAGAATTCTCTATATTAATCCTTCGTCTGTTCACAGGTGTCCTGCTGATTTTGCTTGTCGTTGCCGGGTATCTTCTGCTCCATCGGAGACGGGCGTGTGCGGGGTGGCGGAGCCTTGCGGCTCCCATTTCCGCGATGTCCGTCCTCGCGACGCTGCAGCTAGGAAACCACATCTGGGGAATGGTGCTGGCGTTCCAGATCTTACACCTCGCACTTCAAGGCGATGTCTTGCCCCATTCGCCTCGCGCCATCCAGGCGACCAATCTATACGTCTACATCAACATGGCCGGGGATCTCCTCCTCGTTACGAACAAGTCGGCACTCGTCGTTCTCATCCGTTGTAGCTACCTCTCATTTTATGTACGACCATCCACTAGCTTCGTCGCAGACAGCCTCTTCGTGAGTTCCCGTCAGTACTCCTCCCGCGCGCATTCACATTTGTTCAGACCTATCGCTGTTTCGTCGTATGGGGCCGCGACGGCCGCGTTGTGGCTGTTCCGATGTTCATGATATTAACCACTACCGGTCAGACTCTCGCGACTCGCCTGCTGCCCCCGCATCCTTATAAGCCCCTCAGTATTAGGCTACTTTTGTGCATATAATAGTGACTATGCGAGGCTCGGTCCATACATCGACTTCCGCGCCGCGTTCCTCTTGAGTGTCGTGACGAATCTGGTGTTGATGGCCTTGACCGGTGCGCTCGTCCGCTCTCCCTTCATGAATCGCAAACCTGATGCTATTATCAGCGGGACGCATATGGTGGATCCGACGCGATGCCTCGGTCCTCGCCGCGTCCGCCCAATGGGCCCGCAGGTACGAAACCGTCATCGCCATTATGTGCGTCGCGTCTCCGACGCTCACCATAATATCATTTTATTAATACCTCATCTGCACAGATTAGAATCCGGCGCAATCTACTGCTTCAGCGTTGTCCTCTACGTGATCGTCGTCTCTGTCCTGAACCCCGAAAAATTCAGCGTGAGCAAGCAACCCGTTACTCACTGCTGGAGGCTGACCGACCCCAAGCCACTGGTCAATGTAGCCCGGGGCGCCGTGCCGCAGATAATGGTGTGTCTGAACCTGTACCGTGAAATGGATCTCATGCAGAATTCACTGTAACAGAACATCGCTCCCGCTCTGATCGTAGTTCGGACTGGGCTTGGATATAATGTCGACAACGCCGCTACCGAGCCGCGCACCCGCCCCAGCCCCCCGCCGACCCCCGGTCGCAGCCTCTCTACCTCTGTCATTGTCATTCGCGCTCCCTGTGACAGCGATGTCGAGACGCGTATTTCAACCGAAACGAGGGAGGCAATTTAGGTGCGATATTTCTGTGGGCCCGGGGGCGCTGAAAATAGCAGAGCCGCAATTTGAGCGGTATGGCTGGAGCACGTTCGAGTGAAAGATGAAATTCAAAGATCCTGAACTATAGCCAAATCCCGCTCCTTACATAATATATCGACGCAGCGGAACTAATACAAAATTGCGAAATTACTCTGTCCATTCAGGCCAACAGCTTGGCCGGACGCTGCAAGTGTTCAATTGTTTCATCGTGAAGTTCACGCAAAACATCCTGAGGCGCGTCAGCACTGGTGCACGCTGGAATATGTGCTTTAAATACCGCTGTCCCCTTGACCTCGCTGGTCAACCCAGCCCCGACACCAGCCCAGATAATAAGTCGTGAATTGTCGCCATTTCGAGCGCTCTCTTCAAACTTCTCGATGCGTTCCTCAAGGCTTAGTTTGGCATTGTAGTCGTCCATAATCTGGTTCGAAATCGCCCGTCCATCGTAGTTCGGCGGCCACCCATTCGTTCGGCCCACGTCGTCGAACGCCAGTGTCCGAACCGTTGCATCTAGACCCGCCTTGACGAGGGCGTCTTTCTTGTTGGGGGAGTACTCGCACTCGGGTGTGAACAAAAACCGTGTCCCCAACACCACACCGTCCGCGCCCATCGTGAGCAGGGCTGCGATTTGCGCGCCTGTAGATATTCCGCCTGCTGCGAGGATTAGCGGCCCTGGTTGGATATCGCGAAGGACGGCCTGCAAAAGGCTGAACATAGGTGGGGCGTCCGCAGCCCCGTGGCCCCCAGCCTCAATTCCTTGGGGGTGATTCATTCAATTGTGGGCATAGCATGAGTTACTGGGAGGGGCGAACCTTGAACGACCAGAGCATCGACTCCTGCGGCAACAGCGCGGCGCGCGCTCTCGACCGAATTGACGTGCACGAATATGAAGGTCTCGCGCCCAGTCTTCTTGTCGTGGGCGTGGACCTGCTTGATGTATTTTTCAAGATCGACACCCAAAGCAAACCATACCGCGACGGGAAGTTCATCTAGGATGGCCAGGAGACGGGGATCATCCGAGACTTCGGTATTGTCTAGGATCCAGCCGACAAACCCTATGGCGACTGGAACTGGAGCCCCGGGAGTGATATTGAGTTGGCGCCGCACACTTTGGATCTTTTCTTTCAGAACTGCGGTTGAATCGAATCCTGGAAATGTTCAGAAGTGTATTGGTTGATTGTATCGAGTTTAAAAAGTCCAATCGCACCGGCGCCCAGGGACCCCAGT
Organism: Mycena latifolia; assembly: GCA_029289555.1. Lineage (NCBI taxonomy): Eukaryota > Fungi > Basidiomycota > Agaricomycetes > Agaricales > Mycenaceae > Mycena > Mycena latifolia. The sequence continues at coordinate 117,005 of JARJLE010000198.1, forward strand.
CCACCCGCGACAGCCATCGCGGATACTAGCTCAGGTGTAGCCGCAAAAGCCATTGGCCCGGAGATAATTGGTGTTGTGATATCTGTGAAGAACGCGGTGAATAATTAACCAACTGGCGGGGGAGTTCCCACTGAGGCGCTTCGTGAGTGGTGTGTTAATTGGCCTCATTGTGCAAAGGACAAGGTGCGTGAGGGTCTCTGAGCGGCCGACCTCAGCAGACCGAATCTTATAAACGGCGATGGGATATTTTGGACCTCCTCACTAAGCTGACTTACTGCAGACTCCGAAGTACCCGGATTCCCCAAGGGCTTATAATACTTCATGGATCTCGTGGCTATTAGTCGGACTCCGTATTTGACCGCGTACGTCGTAGGCACTTAGATAATCTCCGACAGCCGCAATTTACAGCTTTCGCTCGACGTTGGACTCTGTCTTGAATCCATACCAGCTTGAAAGGGTGCTTATCATGGAGGATCTAAGTCCACTCCCTCATTCTATGAGACACAGTTCAGTTGTTCGCGACTGTTTCTGCCCGTTTGAATAACGTTCAGATCTCTGCTGTATTTGTCGAACAATTCGGACACCGCGTTATTGACGGAGTAACTCATCGACGGTCTGACACAGGCAAAAACAGCAGGTGCTCGCAACGGAAGAAGTTTAAAAATGTCACAATACTGTACGCAGAGGGAAATTGAACGAATCGAGTCACTAGGTAAAAAGTTGAAGTTGAAAAAAGGGTTGTTGTAGTCTTGATATGTTCTTAGACTTGTAGAACCCGTGTGAGCGTCAGGTGGATGTGCAGGATTGGTGCATAAGCTCCGAGTCCGTGGAAATGTCCTGCGGGCGCGCCGGCCTTGTTCTGAAAGGCGCAACCCACGGTTGACCCACCCCGTCGTCATCCGACGCCAGCCGACGCCGCGCGGCCGATAATCCCGATCGACCAAACGATTGGTTCACCCATATTCAGGTCCATCATTGTGACTTCAACCCAATTTTCGACGGCTGGGCCACATCGAACACGGAACTCAAATCTATTCAAATGCTCTCGCTGGCTGAGCGTTATTTACGTATACCGGCCGTTTCTTAGTTGCGGACACGGACCAAGCCAAGGTCAACCCCGGTCCGCGGGCTCTACATATAAACCTCGGCTCCGTTCTTTGCTTCCCACAGACAACATCTCCAGTGGACTCACCCCAAACCCTCATATTATTTCCGCAGAGCGGCCAGGGGATGTTCTTCCCGTGGTGGGGAAACCATTTTGTTTGACAATACTCGCTCGATTGACCTAGACGGTGTCTCCCTTAATGGTAGGCTCGTGACCAGCCTGCCTACAAATGGCAAAAAATATGTGGCGAGCACTTTGCCGTAGGCAGGCTGGTACAACTCGGGACCCGCCAAAGGGCTGGGCGCGGAGTTCGAAATTTTGAGTGGTGCCGATCATCGGCATCACGCTGCGATCAATTCCCTACTAAATTTGAGGCTCCAGAACTCACCCGCAGCGAGCTTAATCAAAATTCTAGAGAGACAGATTTTGAGAAGAGTGGAATTGGAGTTGTCCTTCACTTTGGAGTTTTTCCAACAGATGTAAAATAAGCTCAGAATAAAGGAAAAGGAAAGTGATCGAACTCCGCGCCCGGCCCTTTTGTTTGTCCCGAATTGTACCAGCCTGCCTACGGCAACGTGCTCGCCACATTGTTGCAACTCGTAGGCAGGCTGGTAACGAGCCTACCTTAATGGCGGTTTCTTGACAAAGACATTAGTACTCAGGCAAGAGAACCTACATTCCAGAGGCTGCGCTCGACTCACTGGCTCTCGTTATGTAGCCTTGAGCCAGCGATGCGCGAGCGCATGCGTGACCCCAAGGTTCCCAGCTATACCACGACCGCGATTGTGGGCGCCCGTAAGCTACCGGGTCTCCTATATCTGCGTAAAACTAAACAAGACGCAGCCTCGTTGGCTTCGGCTTGGTCGTCGTTTTACGCTCAGAGAAAGAGGGCATCAATGTCGAGGATCATATGATCGGCATGACTTTGTTCGAGGCGTATACCGTACAGCCCTATATCGAAGGTCACCCCGCTGTTTGTCCTTGCGAAATTTGACAGGCTGACTGAACCCGCGAAGGGTGCGTAAATTACAACCCTGAAGAATGGCCCGCAGGGACTTTCGACATGGATTCTCTAGCTCTTCAAACTGTGCCTAATCCACAAGGCGCCTTCAGCTGGACACGCTACTGCAGTATACTTGGCATTCCGGGGCTTTCTACCTTCGCCGGTTTTGAGGCCTACGCAAATGCCCGAGAGATGCATCATACTTGGATTCCTTTGGACTGAGTCTTACGCTGCAGTAGGGGGAAACCATCTTCGTATCATCCGGCGCTTCTGGGGTTGGAAGGTTAGACATTTTGCGCACTTGTTTCCATGTCGTCTTTCAACCACATTAATCACGACGTTCTACAGGATGGAGTTAATTGCCTCGGCAGGGACGGACGACAAGATCGACTACATGAAGAGTTTGGGTGCAGATGTGGCATTCAATTACAATACAACCCTGGTCCTCAATGTTCTGCGTGAACATCAACCGCTACATCTCTACTGGGATAACGTCGGAGGCAGCACGTTGGAAGCAGCCATTGACCACTTGACAGTTCACAGCCGCATCATCGTGAGTTCTAATTATAATCATCGCATGCGGCGCTCTAATAAACCTCTTCGCCCAGATTTGCGGCTCATCGTATGAATACAACGTTGCGTACAACGATCGCTATGGGATGAAAGTAGAGCTGAAGCAACATCAGTCGTCCACTAGTCCAACCATGTTACAGAACACTTCCTCCATTTCAAGAAGCGGCTTCAGGTTCAAGACTTCCTCGTGGCCGACCTTGCGGTGAAGATGGCACCGCGCTTCTTCGCCGAGGTCCCAGCATTAGTGGCCCAAGGAAAGCTTAGATGCCGCGAGAATATCACGAAAGACATCGAACACGGCCCCGCCGCGTTCGCTGACATGCTGAAGCAGGGTACCGGTGTTAGGAAGCCTCTCCTTGTGGTTGCGGAGGAATGAAGTCAAGCTGCCCCTAGATATCAATTGAGGCATGTAAAGCTTACACCTAGTCTATTTGTTACAACAGGGGGTTGATCGTGTACCGCGCTTATTACCTAATCTTAGGTAATCTTTCAACGGCGCGTCGAGCCTTGCAAGAAAGACACGATATTTCATGTTATTTTGACATATCACAGGTTGCCTATTGTATGCCTGAAGTTCTGTCTCCTCAGATTTCTTAAGAACGCCCTGGAATCACGGCTTGAGGGAGTTCGATCTAATCATGTGATCTGTCGACCTCCAAAGCACAACTGAATCAAAACGGGCCTGAAATTGAGGAGAAAATTTGGGGAGACTCCAGATGGCCATAAAAATGGTCTTAGAGACACTCGAGTCCAGTAAGATTTGCGAGAGGGACGAACGAACATACCAGGAGTTTGGCCCGCCAAAAATGATTAGCTAAAGCCTAAGATTACGTCATAAGCTCGGTACGCGATCGGACCCCCGCGGTTACTAACAGACTGCAACAAGCGAGGCACGAGTATACCAGGCTTTACTGGACAAAACCCCAGTGGAAGTGAGTGGTCACGAGTTGAGACGTGTCGGCACGCGTGGTCACGCGTGGACTTGCACTTCCACGCGTTTTCACTGCACTTTCCACGCGCGCTCGACGCGTTGAGGAAAATTGGATAAGTAGAGGTCCCTAGTCCTGAGGTATTCACACACACTGGCCACTCACTGGCATGAGTTCCTCATGAGTGGGTTATGCAGAGGTCTTACTAGTTTCCATTCATGCTCCACTTGTCTCCACTCATGTCCCACTCGTCTTCATTCATGCCCAACTCGTCCACGACCAAGCCTGAAACCAATTTTCTCCGGATTTCCCCCTGAACCAGCAGTATTGCTGACCCTCCCTCCTATTTGGCATATGAAGAAAGTCTGACGAAGCTTGAGGCTGTGGTGCGAATCCCAGTCTAATTTCTGCATCTAATATTCAATGATCATCTTTCTTAGGTTCAGGCTTATTGCATTGCCCCTCCCCCGGACATTACACCTGCTGCGGCAGTTCAGAATGGTCAGTAATGAACATTTATGATATGAAGCTCTTTATCTCATGTCGTCCATTGTCCCGATGGTGCCTGTTCAATATGGGCATTCATGGATGCGGACCAAGGTTCACGCTCGAAAAGACAAAGATTTCGCAGCGGATGAAATGAGCTTTATTTTTTGCATACTTATCATGTATCTCCCGAAAATCTGTTGAAATTTTTACGGTTCATTCATGTCCAAGCCTGTTCAGAACTCAAACCGAACCTTTTGTAAACTGGACCGATGTCCGGTCTGGAGCTCGGAAAATCTGAGCGAACCAGAGGTCGGGTTCAGGGGTTGGATTTTTGGGAATATCAGAAACTGTACAGTTATAGAGAGATCGGCCTAAATTGATGCGAAATTCTTCTCGGCCTAATTCGGTCAGTATCAAAGTAAGAACCCTCATCCATCCGAGACTGATGGACCATGCGTGGGCCTGTGATCCAAGACGTTTGAAAAAATGGTGGCAGCATAATAGCCCACGTAAACCATGCAAGCCCACGCGACGCTCCATCCTTCCCCACGCAGGTCCACTCGTGGAAAGTGAGTGGAAACGCGCCCCACGCGTGAAAGTGCGTGGCCACTCACTTCAACTGGGTTTTGTCCAATAACGCCCGTGATACACGAGCTTCATGTTGAAGCGTCTGTCTACGAGAGACTAACTTACACCACCAGTGCGGAAAACAATCAAGGGGGGATCGGCATTAAAATTTCGGCTATAGGGAGGGGGGGGGGGT